>PVLD010019782.1:0-35487 GCA_004027595.1 Dinomys branickii
GAAAAGAAAAAGACAAAAATGTATGTATGTATGTATAGAGGAATATATATGAATATACATATGTGCAGGAGGGCTAACATGGTTCTACTATTGTATTATATCACTTAATGCTAAGCAATAATCGAAGACAGGATATTAGATTAATAGTGTATATCTGTATGTGTTAGCCTGAACACACACTTCGAAGATAACAATATGGGTTTTTAAAAATTAAAAATAAAACATAGCATAAAGCTTAGTGTGGTAGAGCATGCCTGTAATTGTAGCACGCTGAGGCTGAGGCAAGAGGATTGTAAGTTTGAGCCGAGCCCAGACAACTTAGTGACTTAGCAAGACCCTTTCTCAAAAGTAAATAAATTAATGAATTAATTGATTAAAATAAAGTAAAAACGTCTTGGGAACTTGAGAATGTAGCTCAGTGTAAAGGCCCTGAGTTTAATCCTTTGTACTGCCAAACAAACAAACAAAAATATATGATAAAAATGCAGATATCATGTTGTATATAATAGTATTATAGTACCAAACTTTTCCAAATATTTGCTCAAGTTTTAGAGATTGCCTCTATGACAGTACATGCTTTGTGTCTACAAGGAAGATTTCTGATCCAACAGAACAAACTCAAGATTTTTGAGACCAGATTAATGTTTTCACAGTTTCTTTACTAGCTTTCCTCTTCACTTATGAATGGGTCTGTCAAAAGTTAAAGACAGTTTGCAGAGCTCTACTTTAGAACTATTTCAAACCTGAATAGCATGATAATTTCTCTCCTTCCTGTGCTTCTTACTACTCAGGAAGTATACAATTACAATGCAGTACGTTTCTTAATAAATACTTGTTGCATAAATAGATGGTATGTTTAAATTGAAGTACAATCAGGTCATCTAAGTGGAGATTTGCAGTAGTTAACTGGAAATATGTGACTAGAGTTTGGAATAATTGTGGCTGGAAAGTGTGGGAGTCATTCACATGGAGGTATTTGAAACTGTGGGGAAGACTGCTCACAGAATGAGAGGGGAAGAGGGTTAAAGAAAAGGACTGTTCTTGTGGTTTAGTCCCAAATGTCCCCTCAAAACTTCAGCTTTGGAAGTGGGATCTGGTGGGAAAGGGCTTGTCCTTGGAGATGCGACCTGCTGTCATTGGCTCCTCCCTTCTCTCACTGCATCCTGGCTGCCATGGGCTGAGCATCTTTTCCTCCATGACCTCGGCCGTGATGGTTCTGCCTGGGAGCCAGACAATCATAGACTAAAATCATGAACCAAGGAAAGCCTCCCCTCCTTTAAGTTGTAAGTTTTACATATTTTGCCCAAGTGTTGAGCAAGTAACTGAGACAGCACTACTTTGGTGAAAATTGACATTTAGGGGGATGTGAAAGGAACAGGAGTAGAAGCAAATAGGAAGATTCATTATGGAAGATCAAACAACTGTCCTTTAGTGGAAATCAAGATAGGTAAAAGTTTTCAAGGAAGATGACCATTCTTTCCTAGTGCTATACATGAATGTGAAAACTAATAAATATCAAATAAGGAATTCAAATAAGGAAATTATTAATGACTTTAGAAATAATGGTTTCAGTAGAATAGTGTATACAATAATCTGGTTGAAAGGGTTATACATGGGCGTAATGAGGAAAAGATGGCTGTGTAGACTAATTTCTCAGTACTTTAGTGAAAGGATAGAAAATGGAAGACAATAAAATGATTAAAATAATATTTCAGAGCAATTAAAAGTAAGCAAAACTGGGCTAGGGGTATAGCTCAGCAGTAGAGCATTTGCCTAGCACATATGAGGCCCTGGGTTCAATCCCCGGCACTGCAAAACATTAAAAAGAACAAAACTAAGTAAACTAGAATTTTACTTTGAAAAATCTTATCTGTTTATGTAGTCAGACCTATCAGATCATTGTTGATTTTTATTTCCCATAGAATCAACTTTAAACTAACTCAATGACTAGTGGCTGAAATATTTCAGGAGTGACAGAGAGATGAGTATTTGTGATAGAAAGCAATGAGATGAAGTAAATGTCTGTATACTACTGTACTTGAGAATGTCTGTAAGTTACTTTTTATCAGGACAAATCCAAGTATAGCCAGAAAGCTTGGTCTTTAATATATGAAACAAGAGTGGCAAAGATACAGTGTAAAGTCTTATGTTGTTTTTGTAACAAAATGGTTTTATTTTCATTGACAAATTTAATTTACTCTTGTAAGAGAATAATGGAAAAGTCATAGTTATAGAAAGGATGGGTGGATAGACAGTTTGTATTCCACCTACCTGTCAAACTTCATTAAGGAACAAATTGACTCGAAAATATTGCTTGCTATGCTTTAGTTTTGTACTATGAAATGGAGGTTTCTAGTCATAGGAAAGTATAACTGATATAATTTTGTTTTTAATTTTTAAAATTTATTTTAAAAATAAAAGAAGGAAAACATTAACAAACAGACATCCATTTACAAAATAGCATAAGAACAATACAAACAATACAGAGTTAGAGACAAAGTGGTAGGAAATTAACATTGGTTATTGTATTATATATTGATATCTTCAAAGTGGTTTCTCAGTAAAACAAATAGAGACATGCAATAGTGATCAAACCAGTAATCATTAACGGATCCTTTCAGTAAAGCAATAGAAGACAGTACTACAACTGCTAGCTATCCTGTATACAAACATGATTTCTTTCACCTTCTTTCCCTTTATACTGCTGAATTTGTTAATTAATCCAAGGAGTCTTCTTGTGGAGTTTTTGGGGTCTTCCATGTAAATTATCATGTCATCTGCAAATAGTGATAGTTTGACTTCTTCCATTCCTATCCTTGTTCCTTTTATTTCTCTCTCTTGTCTAATTGCTCTGGCTGGTGCTTCCAGAACTAGGTTAAACAGGAGTGGTGACAGTGGACATCCTTGTCTTGTTCCTGAGTTTAAAGTAAAAGCTTTCAGTTTTTGTCCATTTAGTATGACGTTGGCTGTTGGTTTGTCATAGATGGCTTTGATCAGATTGAGGTAAAGACCATCTATTCCTATTTTCTGTAAGAGTTTCTACAAGGAATGCATGTTGGACTTTGTCAAAAGCTTTTTGTGTATCTATTGAGATAATGATACGGTTTTTGTCTTTGGCTCTGTTGATATGGTGTATAACATTAAATGATTTGTGAATATTGAACCATCCCTGATTCCTGGAATGAATCTGACTTGGTCGTGGTGTATGATTTTCTTGCTGATTTGCTGCATTCTATTTGCTGGTATTTTATTGAGTATCTTTGCATCTATATTTATTAGGGAGATTGGTCTGTAGTTCTTTTTCTTGGTTGAGTCTTTCTCTGGTTTTGGTATCAGCAAAATACTTGCCATCAGAAATGAGGTAGGGAGAATTACTTCCTTTTCAATTTCACTGAAGGGTTTCAGGAATGTTGGTATTAAATATTCTCTGAATTTCTTGTAAAATTCTGCTGTAAATTCATAAGGGCCTGGACCTTTCTTTGTTGGTAAATATCTTCTTGACTCAACCTTGGTAATTTGTACATACCTAGGAATTTGTCCATTTGTTCTGAGTTTCCTATCCTATGGGAGTAAAGATTTTCAAAGTAGGAATTAATCAACTTCTGAATTTCTGTATAATCGGTAGTAATTTCATTCCTTATTGCATTAATTTGAGTTCTTTCCTTTCTTTTTTTGATAAGGTTGGCTAGGGGTTTATCAATTTTATTTTTTTTTTAAAGAACCATCTCATTTATTTTTATAGAGTTTTCTTTGTTTCAATTATATTAATTTCTGCCCTCATCTTTATAATCTCCTCCCTTATTTGGGCTTTGAGCTTGACTTCTTCTTCTTCTTCTAAAAGAATGAGGTGCAGCATTAGGCTATTTATTTGTTCTGTTTGTGTTTTCCTAATGTGTGAGTTCATTGCTATAAATTTCCCTCTGAGGACTGCTTTCATTGCATCCCACAGATTCTGGTAAGTTGTATCTACATTTTCATTTGTTTGTAGGTAGGTTTTAATTTCTTCTGTGACCCATTGGTTGTTCAGGAGGTTGTTATTTAATTTTCAAGAGCTTATGGAGTTTTTGAGTTCCTTTTGTCATGAAGTTCCACTTTCATTGCATTTTGGTCAGATAATATGCATGGGATAATTTCAGTTCTTTTGCATTTAGGTAGGTATGCTCTATGGGAAAAATGTGGTCTATTTTGGAGAAAGTGCCAAGTGTGGCTGAGAAAAATATGTATTCTGTTGCTTTGTGGTGGAACACTCTGTATACATCTACTAAGTCCATTTGTTCACAGCTTTGGTTCAGATCTATTATTTCTTTTCTGATTTTTTTGTCCAGTTGACCTATGTCTTTGTGTCAAAGGGGTGTTGAGGTCCCCTGTTACAATAGTGTTATTAATTATATGGGTTTTCATGTCTGTTAAGATTTACTTATGTAGTTTGGTGCTGAAATATTTGGTGCATTCATGTTTAGGATTGTTACCTGATCCTCTTGCACTTTTCCCCTAACAAGTATGTAGTGACTCTCTTTGTCTCTTTTGATTGTTCTCGGTTTGAAGTTCACATTGTCTGGAAATATAATAGCTACTCCTACTTTTTTCTGGGTTCTGATTGCATGGAGGATTGTTTTCCATCCTTTGACTTTCAGTCTATGGATTTCCTTTTGAGTAAAATGTGTTTCCTTTATACAGCATATGGTTGGATTTTGTTTCTTAATCCACTCTGCCAGTCTGTTTCTTTTGACTGGTGAATTGAGGCCATTTACTTGTATGGTTATAACCAATATGTGTTGGTTTATCATTGTCATGTTATTTACTTGCTGTTGGTTTCTTTCTTTTTCTACTTGTGTAATTGCTTGCTCTTCTTGAGGGTTCCGTTTTATTGTTGTTTTTAAAATTGCTGTCATTTTCCTCTTTGTCTAGAATGTCTTATAGTACTTTTTGTAAGGACGGTTTGGCACTCATGAAGTTTTTCAGTTGCTCTTTGTTGTGGAAATATTTTATTTGTCCATTATACTTGAAGAATAGTTTGGCAGGATACATCAATCTTGGTTGGAAGCTGTTCTGTCTTGGGACCTGTAATATTTTGCTCCAAGCTCTTCTTGAATGGATGGTTAGTGTTGAAAAGTCTGCTGTGATTCTGATGGGCTTTCCTTTATAGGTGATCTGTTTCTTTTCTCTAGCAGCTTTTAATATTCTGTTCTTTTGCTGGAGGTCTGGGATCTTGATTATTATATGTTTGGGTGTGGTTTTATTATGGTTATGACTAGTAGAAGTTGTATATGAACTCTTTACCTGTATCTCAGTTTGTGTTTCCATGCTTAGGAAATTTTCTGCTAGTATTTCTGAAGATATTGTTTTTATGTCATTTGTGTCACCTCCTGCTGTTTCCATGACTCCTGTTCGTCTTATATTATTCCTCTTTGCCTTGTCTTGCAGGTGTTGAAGAACTGATTTTTCCTTGATCCTTGTTGATTTTAAGAGATCCTTCCTTTCATGCTTGCTAGCTTCCATGCTGTCTTCAAGATCTGAAATTCTATCCTTGGCTTCATTCAAGTGGTTTTGCAAGCTTTCAATGAAAGTTTTGTTTTCCTGGAAATCTTTTGAGTCTGTTTCATGCATTCTAATTCATTCCTATACTGCTCATGTAAGGTTCCTTTCTGTTGCCTATGTTCATCTATTTATTTTATCTGTTTCTTCTCCAGATGTGTGCAGCATTTCTTTCATTATTATTGTTTTTTTCCTTTTGTGCCTGAGAGATTATGTCTAATCTGATCTCTTTTGTGGCCTTGTGGTGTTGCTTCTTTACTTCCATTTCAATCATTTCAGCAATTTCAGGTGTGTGTTTACCAAGTTCTCCTATGTCAATGTCTCTTCGACTTGTTCTGAGTGTGGTGGAGTTCTGAGATTGTATTTTAGCCCTTTGCCTTTTCATGTTTGATGTCAGAGGGAGAACGTTCAGTCTCTCTCTTCTCTGGCCGTTCAGCAAAGGTCGCTAGTGGCCCTAGTTTTCCTGGTGGTCAGGCCTGCCCCTCAGTGTTTGCTGAGATGCACTGCTTAGTCTGGGGTCTTCTAGTAGATGGTGAAGTATACCTAGTTCTCCCACGTCTCAGTCACGTACTGTGATTTCAGTTGATGGTAGATTATCTGATCCAGCGACCCCTCACAGTTCAGGGCACATGTATGACCGAGAATCCTGTTTCACTGGTGGTGCAATGCCAGACTAGTGGTCCTGTGACCCCAGGCAGTTCAGGATACAGGCAAAATTCAGACAGGAACTTCAGGGTCAACAGTTTGTGGACCACCTGATTCTGTGTCTCCAGTCAGTTCTGGATGCACATTGGATCCAGACATGGGCTGCACCCACAGCAATTACAGACCGGCTGTGTCTGTGTCTTGCAGGAGGTCAGGGAGCAAGTGAAGCCCAGACCCAAACCATGGTGCCAGCAGCTTGTGGATGCCCGTTCCCATACCTCACTCAGCACAGGGAGGGCCCACATGTGAACCCTCTTCAGAGCAGTTTATAGGCTTCTGAGTGAGGATCTTCTGTCTGCAACAGGCACATGGAGGGCGTAAACTCAGACTATAATGGTGACAGGGTTGTGCGTTGCCTACTCTGTCCCCAGGAAGTCAATAGGAAATACCCGATTCTCTGGGCAGCATTCAGCTGGGAACCATCCTGTCAACGGGTCATGGTGTGCCTGATTCTGCTTTTCTAGTCAGTTCAGGGTGCGTGCAGAAGGCAGGCACAGGCCGCACCAACAGCAAGCACAGGCTGCCTCTGTCTGTGACCTCCTGGGGGTCAGGGTTCAAATGAATCCCAGACCTGAACCGCGGTTCCAGCAACTCATGTAGTGCCCACTCCTATACCTCAGTCAGAGCTGGGCACACACAGGGAGGCCCCACACGCGAACACCGGTGAGAGCAGTTTGAGGGCCTTCTGAGTGAGGATCTCCTGTCTGCACCAGGGGCTCAGAGGGAGGTGACTCTTGTTTTGTTTTTTAAAAGAGTGTATCAATTCTCTTTCCCACTAATGCCATTCTAGCTTCTAGAAGGCCGAGAGAAGCATAAAGTTGGGAGATTAGTAGATAAAACCTCTTAAGATTTCTGGGGGAACTTGGGATTTTATTAATGCAGTTTAAGAAAGAAGACAAAGAATGAGAAATGGAATTAAACTAGAGATTTAGGACTCCATGTAAGTAAAGTTATTAAATTAGAAATTAGACTTTGCAGAGCTCTAGCTCAATATTTCTGTAGTGCACTATCATGTTAGCATGTACACACACAAACAACATCATATAAACACTTAGAAGAGATATGCAAGTGAAGAAACTTATATTGAGTAGATAATTTGAAATGATTATGTAGTCTGGTGTATTGATCACTTCTCTGTTGTTGGGACAAAATACCTGACACTCACAATTTAAAGGAAAAAAGTTTGTTTGGCTCATGGTTTCAGAGGTGTCAGTTCCTCTCTCCAAGGCAGAAATGGCATAAGGGAAGAAAACTATTCACCTATAGCTGTCAGGAAGGAGAAAGAAAGCAAGGAGAAGAAGAAGGTGATGAGTTCAGGATATACCCTGCAAAAGCATGCTGTCCATGAGGGAATAAATAAATCAAAAAGTGCAGTTTTTACCAGTGGGAAGATCACTGACAGGGTGGTAGAACAACGGTGGTGAAGTGGAGAAAATTGATTAATTGAACGAGCCATCATCTATATAACTGAGTAATAAAGACAAAGATAACATTATGTAATACAACATCCAGTGGTAACCCCCTACTATTTTCTCTGTAATGTGGTATTTCCTTTATTGTTTTCGTGTTAACAAATGCAAAGACAACACTATGTAATACAGCATCTAGTGATGGTTCCCTATTGTCTCCTCTGAAATTTGTATATCCTTTATTGATTTTGTTATAACAAATATGAAGGTAACTATGTTATACAGCATCCAGTGCCAATTCCCTACTGTCTTCTCTATAACTTGGTATTTTCTGTATTGTTTGTGTGTTATTCTGGGTTCGTTTGTCTTAAAAATAAAATTAAAAAGAAAACAACAACAAAAAAATCAAAAACAAAGGCATACTCTCAGTGACACATCTCCTGAAACCAAGCCCCACTTCCTCACAGTACATTTAGAATATACAATATATTCAGTATATTTGCCTAACTGCTTACGAGGTTATAAAGTATGAGTACCTCAGTTTTGGGGACTGAGTTACATGGTGTGTGAATAAAAATGTGTACATTGGTAACTCTCATAGAAGTCAACATTTTCCTCTCTTCCGACATATGTCCAAATATATTTTGCCTACTTTCCCCAGTCATCTACATAATGCTGTCCTTAAATAATTACTCTGAAAACTGATATTTTATTATTATTTCTATTAACTTTTACTCAGTTTTCCGGTTACATCCCTAGAGGGGGGAAGTAGGTGCTAAGTACATTTTGCACTTTGTACCTGAACATTTTGCAGAGGCATGATTATTATATAGTTAAAGATTTGTCATTTCACTGCCTATTTTAATTAGTTATCTTAGAATTCTAGAAAAAAAACACACCAAATCATTTGTTATCTAAAAAATGTGATTTAGATTTTTCAAATTCTTTGTTATTCAAAAAATGCAATTTAAACTTATTGATAGTCCCTTCACCTTAGGGCCAAATTGGCCTTGACCTTTTGAGTAAATAGTTGTTACAGTAATGTTGGTTACCAGGGTGTTGGAGGGTTTCAAGGGTTCAGGTTTTTGTGTGTCATGAACAAATAATTAAATGGATCATATGGATATAAAACAATAAAGAAAACCAAGTTTATTGAGTGATAATGTACTCAAAGAGGACTGGGTTTGCCCTAGAAAAGGGATTGGCAGGAGCTGGAGTGTATGGGTGGAAGTGTCTTTTATTTCTGATCATATCTAAGTCCCTCCTAGGGGGCTGTCCTGGGCATGTTTGACAGCTCCCACTGAATCATTTCTTTTGTGTTAACTGTACATGCATTTCCCTAAATTTTATTATAGTTGTATTCATGAGATGTATCCCATATGAATGAGTAGATAATGGGTTTTTCATAACACTTTTGGATATTTTGAAGTGTTTTTGTATCTTTGCCTAAGTTGTGGATTTTTTCAAAAACTGATTTACAGGCTTTGACTGTGGCTATTGTTTTGGATTTAGAGAGGCATGTCTCTGGAGAGGACCAGGACCTTAAAAATTGATGGGGAACTGGTCCCTAGCCTGCGATTATAGGAAGGCATGTTCTGGCCCATAATAACCATTATTTTGTAATTATGCCTTACAAAAATCTGATGTATATTTGTTAATTCTTTTATTTATGACACCTTGACCATTTTATGTTTGCCTCTGTTTTACTGCTCTCCTGGCTCTTTTCTTTTCTAAGGTTTATAAGATCACTACAGTTTTATTTTAAGGTTTGCATTAGTTTTCTACCAGTGTACTTTATTTAGTGTGCGTTTAATTCATGCTATTGCTAAAATTAGATAAAGATTCTCTCTTGATCCAAAATTCTTGTTGTGGAGGCTATTCAGTATGTTTGCCTTTGACCAACTATATGGCAAAACATATGAGTTCTTGAATAACTGATATTTCTTCTTAGGTTTCCACCAAATAATTAAATAAGATAATTTTAGTTCCTCCTATTCCTTCCCCTATCCCCTTATCTATGTCTAACTCACCTCAGCACAAATATTTGAACATTGATAAGAATGGTTTCCATATTACTGAGAGGTAATAAACATCAAAATTCAGTTAAGCTTAGTTGGGTAAATTTTCTCCTGCTGTCAAGGTTGTTGTTTTTAACAGATCATTGCAGCTTTAAAATTCATATACTGGAACTTTAGGTGGACAAGAACAGTGATACCTCCTGTGTAGAGAGGTCATAGATTAAAATTTCTTTTTAGTGTCACTTTTTATTAGGAAACCTTGCTCATAACCCTTGAAAGTCCTGTCTCTATTGTGTAGAGATTGGTTTTCAGTGTCTTACACTTTTATCAGCATCAATCATACTGAAAGTAAAATGTTAGAAGCATCTAATTTGAAGAGATCATGTGAAGTCATCTATGCCACCCACTAAGGACTGCCCCTAAGCTGTTCCAGAAAGATTTCATCAATTTTCCCTAAGTAAACTATCCCAAGAAGGAAATATATGTCTTCCCTTGGTTATATGCTACAGTACTACTTTTTATTCCTTGTTGTCTAGACTCTAGACTAACACTGCGGCAATCTGGATGACCAGTAAAGAATATTACCTCTTTTGTATAGTAAAGAGGGAGATCAGAATCTTGATACTTCAGGAGCAAAGGAAATAAAGAAGTATGCAATAGATACAGTTATTAGGTCAACATATATGTACTTCCTTAGTACTGACTGATAAAATACTCAACTCCATGGAGGCCAAGGCCTCTTCCTAAGAGAGCTTATAGTCTGTCTTATTTTAGCAAATTGAAAATAAGTCTAATGATTTGTATCTCTTTTCTCCCTTTTATCAGGAAGTGCTCAAGGTATTATTGCTCATGTCTGTGTCAGTACAGTGTAAGATCATTCCAAAAGAAACTGCTCATTCATGCTGGTTACTTCATAACACTGCCATTGTTTTGAACTTAGGTAAATTTCAGAATCGATATTTTAAGTATATTTTTAAATCAATAAGTCCTCAAAACTTCAGTAGTAGGCACAGTTCATTCATGATGGGAGATTGTGTAATTAGTGAAGAAAGTCATGTGACATGGCTGATGTAAGAACCATCACAGTACTTTTAAAAGGTCAGTTTGCAGGAAAAAATCATATAGTTTTGAATTAAAACGTTTGCTGTTGTAGTGAAACCACAGTTACAGAACTCTAAACTGAAAGCTAGGAATTTTTAATATTGTGTTACGATAATTTGTTAGGGATCCTTCCTGTTATCAGTGTTCTAATAAAACAAGGAGCCCTGGATTGGGGAGTAAAGGATGTTAGGGAAGTGGTCTCACCTCCATGCTACCCACTCTCCATGTAAAATAGAAGACAAGACCTAATCTCTCCTTTTCAGTAATGTTAGATTTTTAAAGATAGTATTAATAGCAATTACGTAGAGTTCTTTTAAAGGAACACATTTTTCCTTAGAATCTCAAAATAATTTGTTAAAATTTAACTTGCTTTTTTTTTATTTTAAAGAGAGTAGTAAAAGGAAAAAACAAACACAATAACAGCATACCAACATCACAAACATAAACAAAACGAAGCAAGACCATTAAAAGCAAAACGATAGAAATTAACAGTGGTTGTTATATTACATGTTGTTATCTTCAACTATGTTGCTCAGATTACCAGATGTAAGAATGGAAGATTATTCAAACCCTTAAAGAGAATAAAAAATAATTATTAGATAAAACATTAGAGATAATACAGAGTTTCACTAGACAAGATGGTGGGAATTCATCATAACTTGTTTTTCATGAACAGACCAAGATAATTTGTTACAACTCTTAACATAAAATAGAATGACCTTTCTAGTTTCTGTACAAATCAGAATTTTTTTTTTGATTTTAGTAGTTCTAGATGGAGTTTTGAGAGAATCTTGACTTCATTGCTTTCCTTGAAGATTCTAATATTGACCAGAAGAGTGTCCTATTACTCTTTTTCCATTGAAAATTAACTCTTCTCCTGAAGGGAAATACTGTAAACTCTCTAAATTCATTTTTTGTCTCTGTCTTTCTCTGTTTCTCTGTCTCTCTTTCTCTTTGTGTCTATCTTTTCGCTCCTTCCCCAATACCTTCCCCCTCTCACTTTGGTTCTTTTCTATGCCCTTGTGAGAATGCACAGAGATTTCCAGTAAGTTGAATGTAACATAATGATTTGCTTCTCAAATAAGTTAATTGCTTCTCAAATAAGTTACATAATTATTTGCTTCTCAAATAAGTTATATTTTAAGTAAAGAAAAAGATACTAAGCTTATAGAAGACCTGCAACTCAAAAAATACACTGCTATTTACATTTCCAAAATGATATTATGACAAATAAAAATTTTTGTATATTTTCTGGAAAAAGGATCCTATATTTATTGAAAATATGTTTACTGATAATGATTGTACTTTTCATTGTTAATCTTTCTCTTTTTTGGATGATTTTCTCCCCATCCTCTATTTCTCCTGGATCTATTAGTTTCTTATCTCTAAGATATTAAAATATGCACTTGTTAGGTATTTTTCATTTATCTCAGTAATATTTGTCACAGATATGTCTCCAGACCACCCTAAAATTATAAACACATTTTATGAATCTATACTGCATATACCCTAATTGTGACGTTTTTAGTACTGAGAACTAAATATAGGGCCTCATGCATGCAGGCAAGTGCTGTAGAATTAAACTATTTCCCTAGTTTATAAATCAAGAAGTCCAGTTAAAGCACAAGTCACACACACACACACACACACACACACACACACACACACACACACACACAAATCATGTGCTGAATTTTTTGAGACTTAGACTGATGGCAGTGGCACCTGGAATAAATGTGTTTGAATGAAGAGCTATGCTTCTGTTTTATAGTTAACTGGATAATGATTTTCAAATTCCCTAATTTCTCTAAGGTCAAATTCGAGGGGGGTATATTTTTATGGTCAGTAGCCTACTCTGGCTGTCTTCATGTTCACTGAGTGAGTTCATTGAGTGAATTTACACAGGTGTATACCTGCGCACAACTACAATGGATTCATTATTAGTATCAGGGTTAATTGTGGAAGGAAGAATAATGGTCTTCTAAAGATATCCACACCCTAATCACTAGAACCTGTGATTATATTGCCTTATATGGCAAGAGGGATTTTGTAGATATTCAGTTAATAACTTTGACGTGAGAGACTATATTTGATTATGCATGAAAGCCCAGTGTCCTTGCTAATTTCGTTATGTGTGAGTGAGCAATAGAGATATGAGAGTCAGTGTTAGAGTGATACTGCATGACAATTATTCCAGTGGCATATCTGGTCTGAAGAGGAGGAAAGGAAATGATGTCAGGGAATTCAGGCACACTCTAGAGTTGGAAAAATTAACAAAAATAATAATATTCTCCCTTGGAGCCTCTACACAGGAATCTAAGCCTGTCAGTACCTTGACTTTATCTTAATGAGACCTGTATTGAATTTCTAACCTGAAGAACTTTTAGATGATAAATTTGGGTTATTTTAAGCCACTAGGTTTGTGGTAACTTGTTATAGAAGTAATAGGAAATGAATACACCAATGTTCACACAGCGTCAGTGTCCACTGACCTTCTAGAGCTTCTAGAAGTTCTAGAATATTACCACTAATGAAGAGGCAATACGGGATTCCTATAGGAAACAACTGAGTATTTTTTCCAGTGATCTCATTTTGAAGTTATCTGTATGAGACTATATCAAAGGTCTGAATTACCTAATCTGGCATCAGAATAATTGTGCTTGTCTGCCTGTTTTTGTGAGGAACACATCTCACTAAGTAGAGTCAGTGTTTCATGGATTGCCAGTGTTATTTATGCCCTTGTGAACATTTTCTGACAGTGAAATGTAAATAGCTGAAGAAACAGCTTGACAGAAGGAAAAAATACAAGTCTGTCTTGAATATATTTTATTTCAAGGGTGATGTTAAACAAAACTTACTTTTCTGTACCTAAGATCTTTGTGACTAAACTTGTGTTTCATGTTTGATATATGACAATTAACATTTTGCATAATATTTGTTTTATTAGTTCTACTCAGAACTTATGAAGAAGGCAATCCATAGGAAATTTAGTTCAAGTGGAGGTAGTTAGCCGTCAATGAATGGCAAATGTTTTCAAAGTAGCAGCATAGGCGGATTAGATTTTCCTGGTTTTAATGAGTAGTTTTAGATTGTTTGGTCTTTCACTATAGCAAGAGAATCTATTCCTTGGTGGTGATTTATGTCATTTATGATAATAACTTCTGACATGTAAAGAAGTTTTAATATCCTTTCTAAACTCATCTCACCCGTAAAACTGAAGTTTAAAGAGAAAAGGGATCTGATCAAGGTCACATAGCTCACTAGTTACATATCCTAGAGAGCATACAGTTTTATATGAATGCTGCTGTCAAAACTAATCATCATAATTTAGATGGAATCTCTGTAATTACTTTATATGGAGAGGTACAGGTATTTTGGGGGTGGGGTTGTGTAGGCATAATGAGTTACTGGGGTCATTTAGGTTTTATAAATTACAATATCTGAATTCACTAGATAATTAACAGTTTCCCTCTTCACTTTTTGGTATAAAGGCCTAGCTTTAGATTTTACTATATGTCTTGTTCTACTGATGGCTACCTCAGTGATGTAACTTGGGGGGGGAGGGTAGAAGCAGGAGTCTGTCTCCAGGGGTATGCTTTTTGGGTGGTATTTAAATAGGTTAACATACTCAGATACATTGGAGAGCCGCAAAATTGAAAGACTGCACTGAGCAGAGAAATATCCAGCTACTGAAGCTAGAATTTAAAAGAATTTTTTTTCTGTTGTTGAAAATGTTTTAGTTTGTTGCAAATTTATTTTAATTATCACTTTATAGTTTCATTATTACTGTATGTTTTTCAAAAGAACATTTTACGTCACATGTGTATTCTGCCTTAACAACATGGGAGGCAAGAAATAATTTCATTTCGCGGAATTCCAGAGTCACACAGAAAACCAGTAACAAGCTAGGGCAGCCATACAATTGCAGACAAGTTACTCTTGGTTTAGTGCATAAATCATGAGTACGTATGGATTTAATCTCATTCCTACAGTAGATTGAATAGTAGCCCTCAGAGATATCCAGGTCCCAATTTGTGAAAATTGTGAATGTACCTTTTATGGCAAAAGAGACTTTGCAGATATGATTAAAGAATTTAAGAAGGCGTCATGTTCTTGGATTATCTGGGGATCTGAAATATAAAAGTAATCCTTGTTAAAGAGAGGAAGTTTGAAGAAAAGGAAAGTAGGGGATATTACACGGGAAATAAGATGGAGTGATGTAAGGGCTCCCTAGAAAGAGCAAGGAAAATGAAATCTCCTCTAGAACTTTCAGAAGGAACCAGCTGCGCCACCACCTCGACGTTAGCCCTTACAGATTAATTTCAAACTCTGACCTCCAGAACTATAAGGAAATAAGTCTGTGTTGATTTAAGCCACTGGGTTTACAGTAATTTGCTGTGGTGGCTGTAGGCCAGTAATAGCATTCCCAGCTCTGCTGTTGGTAACTCATATGTTCTTGGGCGGTTTTCTTCTTTCTATCACTACCTTAATCCTGTCTGGTAGGGTTGGGTTTAACATCGTGTGTACTATAGATCTCAAGGCTGATGTGAAGAAATTTGTGAAGGTGCATCTGAAATAAACACTGTGGGCTTTTAAAAATAATATTCTCATTGTGAAAAATAGATTGAAAATGCCAAAAATTAAACAATCCAGGTTGTTAGTCTCCTCATCAATTAGAAACATGGTGCATATTTTCCACTTACTTCATAGATTTATTTTTTAATTATTTATTTATTTATTTATTTATTTTTGCGGTAATAGGGATCGAACTCAGGACCTTGTTGCCAGGCAAGCACTTATTCCACTGAGCTATATCCCCAGCCTACTTCATAGATTTAAAGCTGCCACATTTTACTTTGATCTGAAGGGTATCACTGGAGATAAATCAATAAGTATCCTATTTAAGAGTTCTATTTTATATTTTCACTTAATTACTAGTAAATCTTTGTTATCAAGTCACTGACACTTTCTCCATAGCTTCTGGAAATGAATTCTAGGCAATAGAGATGAATACAAACCACAGACTTCCCCTAAAAAGAGTTACCAAGTTAATCTTTTTTTTTCAAAATAAGAAAATTTTTTTCAAAATAAAATATTCTCTCTGGCACATCTCCCACTCCATCTGTGCTGACTGTGCTGGGTCTACTTCAGAACAGAGAACCTATCTCATTACTTGCAAAAAACCACTGGGGTTTGATCTTTGTGAAGAATGCACAAAGCATTCTCGAATAAACTATCAGGTAGGGCTGTTAAGCGTTTCTTATACTATAGGAAATAATGTGCCTTATGTTTTTACTTTTGCTTTAGATTGTTTTTGCGATCTTGATACATCTCTACAAGACAATGATTTCATTTACTTTTCAAGCTCTAAAAATAGTATTAACTTGCTACTTGCAAATATTTTTAACTCAAAGACTTTTCTCTACTTTTGTTATTTTTCATTTGTTATAAGCTGGATATACTCTTCTACTGGAGATCAAAACCAGTGCCTTCCACTGAGCTCCATCTGCAACTATTTCCTTATAGTTTTGAGACAGGGTCTCTAGATCACTAAATTGTCCAGGCTGGACTCAAATTTGCAACTCTTTCCTTTGGTTTCAGTCTCCCAGACTGCTGGGGTTACAAGCCTATGGTACCATGAGTGGGATATGTACATTAAATGATGCACTAATGCCTAAAGTATTACTTTATGTAATGAAATACTTCACTTCCTTTCTTGTATTTCTGCAACTACTAGCAAATTTATAAAAGTTATTAGGAAATAAATTGTGACAACATTACTTCTTATTTTCTCATATGTTGCAGCAAACAGACAATGTTAGATAATCAGGACTCTAGAAAATTTAAGCATAATAGCTATATGTGACTATGTATAGGATTTTCCTCATGGTAGGTGATGTTAATTGTTTCAAATTAGATTATTTGAAGTCATAGTATATAATCCACATTACTTTGTTTTTATGTTTTGGTTGTATAATCTTAAGTTTCATTTCTCAAAATAGTGACATTAAGAGCCCCTTGCCACAATGCTTTACAGCTAGCTATATCACACGAACTCTTGCATACGAGTTACATATAGAAGCTAGAAGACATAGTATTAATCATTACTGAAGTTTGGGAATCTTGAGTAGTATGGGTAGAATTTGCAGTCTTTTTTTGAAAAAAAAATCAACTTGGTAACTTTTTTTAGGGGAAGTCTGTGGTTTGTGTTCATCTCTACTACCTAGAATTCATTTCCAAAAGCAATGGAGAAGATGTCAGTGACTTGATAACAAGGATTTACTAGTAATTAAGGAGATTAAGGTGATGTGGTACGGTGGAAAGAATAGTGAATTGGAAGCAGAACCTTCGACACTTAAATTTCAGTTCCGTAATTCATAGTGCTGTTACAGGTCCCTTTGTTTCTGCTCATCTCATGATCTCAACTCAAAAATTGAGTGTACGGATGCCAGTGCCTACCTGTTCCATAAAATTGTTGAAGTGAAAAATATACATACATGTACATATATGTATATGCTTGTATATGTATGTAAATGAACACTATATGTATTCATTCATTTATTTATCAACAAGTATGTTTTGGCATTTTCTATCTTTTTGGTTCTGTGCTAGGCTCTGATAATTTAGGAGGGAACAAGATTTGACATAGTTTTTTCATTAAGCATGCATTCTAATGGAAAATACAGATACTAAAGAAGTAAAAGCATAAATAAATATGTAATTTCTTCCTTTTCATGTTATGGGAAAAAGTAAAACAAAATTTCATAGCAATATAGTAGGAGAATAATAATATTTAATACATTGCATATTGTTATCTTTAAAGCAGGTACTCAGAGTACAAGATATGGGCATAAAAATTCTCCAAATGACATTAGCACAAACCTTTCCTTTCCATCAGATATGATAAACTGGTAGTATAACTATCTTGCATTTATTTTCCTTTTCCTTCCCTTTCTTTCCCTTTTCTCCCGTCTTAGTTCTTTTTGTCATTTGAACAGTTTCTTCCCATTTCACAATATCTATTGTACATTTTGGCCCTTATTTACACTTTCAGTTTCTCAGACCAAGGAAAGAGCATGTTTATACATGTGAGTCTGCTTTATTTCACTTATGAGTAAGCTATCAAGTCGCATCTTTTTACCTATAAAAGTCTCAAGTTTATCCTTCTTTATGGCTTAGTAGTACTCTGCTGTATAAGAAAACCATATCTGTTTATCCATCTCTTGATGGGCATCTGTGTTGTTTCCAAGGTTTAGCTATGACAAATTGTGCTGCTGTAAACATGTGTGCACCTATATAATATGAATGCTACAAAGGTTGAGGACAGGGTTTAGTGTGAGAGTATAAAAGAGACTCACTTTAGATAGCTTTGTCCAGGAAGGTTCCACTGTACTGTAGAGGTGATGTTTAAGCCTAGTCCTGAGGGAAAGAAAAAAGAACCAGGGAAGTAATATGCAAACAAAAGTGCATGTGGATGGAGGAGTAGCCACTACAAAGAACTATGGGAGGAAATAAACTTGATATAGTTGAGAAATGCAGGTATGGCTAGAGCTGATGGAAAAATATGCAAGTTGAAGTCAGATGAGAAATGAATAGAGCCTTGAAAACACGATAATGTGTCATTGATTTTTTTAAATTTTAAAACTAAAAGAACAAAAACATATTCATAGACAGCCACTTACAAAGTAGCATAAGAACAGTACAATCAAAACTGAATTACAGACAAAGTGACAGGGAATTAACAATGGTTGTTGTATTACATATTGATAACTTCGAAGTGTATGCTCAGGAAAACAAATATAGACATGCAAGATTGATCAAACGACTAATCATTAACTGTTCCTTACAATAGAGCTACAGAAGTCAGTAGTACAACTATGTTAGCCATCCTGCACATACCTACACACATACATAATTATCCCCCTCTTCCTTTTCTCCCTCCCCCATCCCAGCTGCTCCCTCCTTTCAAGCAGTTGCCTTTCATTTCAAGCTGGAAAACATGATAATAAACTTTAAAAATTTTAAAATCCTGTACAAGTTTAAAGCAGTGATAGTCTAATTGTCCCCGCTGTTGTCAATATAATATCCATACATTCTTTCATGTTTGCAATTTGTGGCCCCAACTGTTGATACATGAAGATAAACCTCTGGTTTCCTATATTTGCATTTTGACTCTGAGTCAAACTGAGGGAAAACTGAGTTTCCCTCGCTTATTAGAAGATCAAAAATATCCTAGGTTTCTTCTGCAGTTACTTTCTCCCAGGGGTTGTTATTGGCACTTCAGGATTCCTAATTAGGTCACCAAGCCTCAATTCTCATCCCAACCATATGGTGATTTATTGAAGAAAGGCAGGTATACACAGTAGTTGGTGGTCAGCAGCTCTTCAGGGAGAAAAGTCAGGAAAACCATGGTGAACTGCCATTGGAAAATTTCATATAGAAACAGTCTCCCTCTGTCTGTCTCCCTCTCTCTCTTTTTCTCTTTCTCCATCTCTCTGTCTTCCTCCCTTCCACTTTTCCTCTCTCAGTACTTTCACTCTTACTTTTTCTTGCAAAAGGAAGCCTTAACAAATCCATGCAATGGCTTGGCTTACTTTTTCAGAAGTCCAGCTCTGTGTTTCAGTGAACAGTTCTTGTATTGTGGAATATGACCCCGTCTTTCCTTTTCTTTAGGCTTGGCCGATTAAATCCTCAATATGTTTATAAGCCAGGGTATAACCTTGCTCTATATGACTCACTTCTTACCTCATCTTCATTCTGGTTCTATCAAACCATGTCTTTACTTAAATTCTTTTCTTCATAAGTTTTGCTTTAATATGTAGTTTAAAAATATTTCTGCCATGGTTTAAATATTTATCCTCTCCAGAACACATGTTGAAATATACCTGCCATTGTGCCACTATTAAGAGATAGGACCTTTAGGAGGCCTTGAAGACTCTGTCTTTCTGAATGGATTAATGCCATTGTTACTGCAGTAACAATGTACTGTAGGAGTACACTACTGTAGGAGTGAGTTCTTCATAAAAGATTGTCTGTTTTCATTACTGTAGGAGTGAGTTCCTCATAAAAGATTGTCTGTTTGTCTCTCCTTTTTTCCCTTCAGTCATTCCCACCATATGATATGCCAAAACGGTGAGAAGGGCCTCAGCAGATTCCAGTACCTTGAGCTTGTCCTTTATATCATCCAGAACTGTGGGGAAATAAATTCCTATTCCTCACTAATTATCCAATTTGTCGTATTCTGTTATAGGAGCACAAAGACGATTTATTGAAAATACTTTAAAATCTTTATGACTAAGATTTCTGGTGCCCTTTTAAATTTTGTGCTCCAGGTGACTGCCTCACTCCTCTCATTGGAGAATATCATAATTATGTGGCCACTTGTGATAGTGAGATACAGTTTCTATAAGTGTGAATATAGAAATCTTCCATAGCAGTAGTTGGACTTTTATGATATATTGAGAGAATAAATAATAAAAAATTACCATGCATTTGGTATACTTTGAAATGAATATATATATTTTAGGTTATACAACAGCATCTCACATATTAGAAAACTGGTTTTATAATTGATTACATTTAAAAATAAAACTGTAGACAATGTTTTGTAGGCATAGAGCTTTGAGGGCCCCTTACAGTAACTTCGTTGCTTCCTGTGTATCACAGACTAGATAGTCTTGCTAGAAGAATTCAGATAGTGTAAAGAAAATCAGTGCATCTAAAATATGTTCTAGGGAAGATAGGACTTCAGTTTGAGTGAAAAGAATGAGCAGGATAAAGGAGTAGATAACCATGGAAAGACGTTGAGTGCCAGGCTCAAAGCCAAGAACTTTTTATTCTTTCTCTCATTGTGTACTTATATCTCTATGAAGTGCATATATTATAATCATTTTACATATAAAAATCTTAGAGAGTTTGACTAAGTTGCCCAAAGTCTTGTAGCCAGCAAGAGCAGAGCTTAGGTCCATACCCAGGATTTTACATTGGCATTATTTTAATACAAAGAGCAAAATCCAGCTACTGTTAATGCTGGTAATTGAAGTGTAAATTTACACTGGTGGCCTGGAGTGCGCAGAATCTATAGATGTTGTCTGCCTTTGTACTTCCTCATTTGGTAGGTGTGTAATGCTTGAATGTTTTTGAATATTGTTTTGAGAAAGCATTTGTTTTCCCTAGCCCATTAATCCTTTAAAATATTATTTCATCTTTCATTTAATTTACTATTAATATTTCTTCTTTACTCTCTTATCGTCATCCAGAATAATCTGTTTCTCACAGGTAAGTCAGTGCTGAGTATGCCCCATATTTTGTGTAGTATCAAACTGTACAGGTGGCTAGGCATGAAGAATTGAGCCAGGAGGCTGCATTTAAGGTAGAAATCTGGCAGTGGTTTTCACTATCAGATATGAAGGGAAAGGGGATTTCTGAAGGCAGAAACAGTAAGAGCAAATATATGAGTAGGGGAGCAGCAAACAACTCGAGTGAGATGTATGGTAGTGATGAAAAACTCAAGGGATTTTTATTGAGTTAATCCTTATTTGGTTATATTTACAAAGCTCTTTCACATCTGTTATCATGTATCTGCACACTAATAGTCATAGGAACCTATGAAGGTAAGTATTGTCTCTCTTTTGGACATTTGGAAATTGATGTGCATATGGCAAAATGTTTCGTGTAAGTGAAATAGATAATTTTGAATGAAATTTTCTGATTTGAAGTCCACTATTGACAATACACCAATACAGCCTCCTTCACACATGGGACTCAATAATAATAATAATAATAATAATAATAATAATAATAAACAACTAACATTAATTGAATGGTTTCTATGTTTCAGATGTTATTCTAATTCATTTAGTATATTAATTCATTTAGTTCTTCCTTATTGAGGGTTTTTGTCCTGACAAGGTTGTTTTCTCACCTGGACTTCTAAAATCCTTGCATCTAACATACCTATTTCTTCTATACTTATCCTCACGGTTCTTCATAGAATATGGACTGCTCCAACACACCCTTCTGCCATGGCCTTGCACCATGACATTCATGCCTTGGAGTCTGCTGACCATGTACTGCATCCCCTCAATGGTTACCTAAATTAAAACTTACCTCTTTTAAGTTCTGGGTGTCAGTTATTGTTTCCCAGCAATGGGAAAGCTGATGAATACTTTGCTAGTAGATATCATGGGTTCCAGAGTTAGTCTGCTTTGTTTCAATTGTTTCACCATTTTGTAACTCTGCCCCCCTGGGCAAGAGAGTTAACTAACGTGCAAACTGTTTCCTCATCAACTAAGATGTGATGACATACGAAAAATGCTTAGTGTGACATACAACATACTATATAAGTATTGAAAATATATAACTGCTATAAGTATTGTGTCAAATTGAATTTTAGAGTCCTGTTAAAATTTAATTATTTCCAAAAAAGAAATGGCATACTCTTATGCTCCCTGAAGTCTTAGACTATAGAACAAGAACTAATTTGCAAGATTTGGAGGGGTGGCTTTTTTGCTGGATATTTCACATAACATGAACTGAAGAAAACTTTAATGATTAGTTTTAAATTTGTGTTTTAATTAACTATAATATAATTCCAAATTTCTAAATTATCTTTTTAAACTCACTTGTTTTTATATTAAGAAAAATAATTTTTTTATAAATAATTCCACGCATTCTTAAAGGTTGTGAATATTTATTGCTTTTTCCCTATTCCACTACAATGTTGGTTACTAAAGTGTTCATATTAAAAAGGTGTAGTATTCTGTGATGAGGAATCACTAATAAATATTTATCATGCATATCTCTATAAAGATCCATAAATGCTAAAGGAAACTGCATATTTTCCAACAAACAAGCATTCCTGAGATGTTAATGTCCTGGTAGATTTCAGAATGTTTATCAGTAACATATCAAGCTTTAGAAAAGTGGTGCCAGGCAGCGGTCTGATACCCATTTTTGGTTACTTATACATATGATTCTATTAGTCAAGAAGTGAGATAGTCGGGGCAGTTAGATATATTTTAATAAACTATTTATGATCACATCAGTAGATGTTGCCTTAGAATACGTCACTCTTTGGTTTTTGTGTTTTTTCTGTTGTTGAGAGGATTAATTGTCTGACTAAATTTGCATGTCTGTATATGGGTTCATACATTTACAATTCGAAGATATCAATGGATAAAGCAATAACCACTGTTGAGACCATATCACGTTGTCTATAGATTAGTTGTGGTTGTACTATTTTTTATGATAATTGGTGTCTGTTTGTCAATATGTTTTTGTACTTTTATGTTTTTTAAAATAAAAAAAAAGAATACGTCACTTCACTTGTGCATAAGAACATTTCATGTTAATAAAAAGAATATATCTTACCAGCTTTTCATAGAAACTAGCTTATAAACAAGCCTCATTTTTCAGTATATGGACTGTCACTGGCCCCTAAACAGATTTTCACCACATTTTCACTAAATACTAAACACATGAGCACTTTTCAAAAGTATAAGGTAAAATGAGTATTTAAATTTCTTCAGTTGTATTTCCTGTAAGGTATGCTTAGTCTTAATGTTGATATAATCAAATCAAAACAAAATGTTACCATTCTGCTTGCATAACATTTTATTGCTAACACTACATATATATTAAGATCCTTCTTTCATATATTTACATTTCACTCAGTGAGGATTCTGTAATAATACCTGCCAGTTGTTTTCTTTTTAAAAAGGAAACAGCAGTATATTGTATCAGTAGTACTAGATTTATTCCAACAAATCATTTCCTGGATCAGGATCAAAATGCTTAAGGCAAAAGCCTATAGAGAGAGACAGTAAGTGCTCTTCAGTTTTTCTAGACTTTATAGTGAGGTCATGGTTTACTTTGTGTCTTTGGCATACATATGGAGATTTGCATTTAGAGTGCAAGAAGTTCAAGATGTAAGTTACATTGAGCGTAAGAATTGAGTTTAAAAATAAATCATCTCACTAGGGACTGTTGAATGATTAGTTTTTGTGTCTGGAGCTTGACAAATTCAGTCTGACTTGATGAATTCTTGAGGAATCCAGGACCTATATGTGTAATTGATTTACTGTACAACTTCTACAGTATTCAGTCAGACATCAAAATACATATTTGCATTACCCAGCACTACATGTGATGCTCATATTAGCTTCCCTTTCACAAAATTGTAAGACAAGAACTGGGAGCTGTATAATAGCTGAAATACCTTGTAGATAGTACATCTTGGTAGAAGACTGTCTATGAACTCTAGCATTTGTACACATTCTATGAGCAGAGGGACTGACTAGCTTTGTTCTGTATTATCTATTCAAAAGATGCAAAGAACCTTGAAAGATACACCATTTTTCTCCAGAGAAAAGGACATTTGGTCACTATCTAATATACAGTATAAGGTTCATGTTCCCTAGCCTTAGACCTCTGTCGCCCTATTGAAATTGAGGATCAGGGAACAAATATAGGAAAATACTGATACCCTGGCTACTGCCATGTCTGTAGCCTGAGAGTTTCATGTTTTCTGTCAGTATCCTTAGTACAGTGGTGGGCTTACTTGTTATTTTGCAAGTAAGATACAATCTTAAAACTCCTCAATATTTTTTACTGTAGTTCTTTTTTAAAAATATGTTGAGACCACTTGGTCTAAGACTTGTTTCTCAGGTTGGGTTTGGACTCATTCTGTAGCCCAGGATGGCCTCAAACTCATGATGCTCCTGTCTCAGCCTCCCAAGTGCTGGAATTGCAGGCATGTCCCGCCAACCCACCTTTGTCATTAGTTTCCATTGCTGGGCATTCTGTTGATTTTGGTAGACATAATCCAAATAACCATGGTGGCAACTGAGTTGCACAGGAATTCAAATTTATGAATTTATGAAATTTATTGAAATTTCCCAAGTTTCTTTTGGCAGTCTTTCTTTGCTAATTGAATGACTTCTTGCACCATTTGGTTCTGATTTTTATTAGGAAATAAATGGCAGTTGTCCTCAACTGGACTGTTCACAGCATACTTTATTGACTTGAATCTGAAAGTACATTCAGAGTGTTCTTTAGAACTATCTTTGAGGCGCACTGCTTATGTAAGGCTTCAAACTAGAATTTTTTTTTCAGAGACACCTAAGTTTGTTTTCACCAGGATGCAGTATTTTTTGAGTTGTGACATTTCCTTGAAAGCATAGTGTTGAATTTTCTTGTTCATGAAATATCGACTCACCAATGTAGAGGAAAAACAAAACAGTAGTCAAAATACAGTATTTGTCTTTTTGTTTTGTGTGTTTTCTGCAGTAATGAGTAGCATTTTATGTAGGTAAAAGTAACCAGACCAAGAATTATTTGGAGCAGTTTGTATAAATTTGAAGAAGCACTGAAATAAACATATTTCAGATTGTTAACATTTGTTAGTATATTTTTTTCTGAAAATTTCTTATAAATTCCATTAAAGAGCCAACCAAATTATAAAAATATGCTTTTATGAAGTAACTTAAAGTCTTTGTCTTGAATAGACTGCCTGAATATTAGTTTTTTAATTAAATGGCTGTTTACATTTTTCAACATATAAAAATTGAAGCCATGCTTATTGTCTTTTACATAAGGTTTCCATTGTATATAGTGCTGACTTTGTAATCTAAAAATCTGAAAGAACTGTTTGCGAAAAATTGCCCAATTATACAATGTGTACAAAGATCTGGTATCTCCTGCTGTTGGGCCTTTAATAGAAAAATAATTATTCAAGATAAATTAAATTTACATAAGTTGAATGGGGGCATGTGTACCGTTTCCATGAATTTGACCATTATGCCAAAATGTTGTAATCTTCCTCGTATTTGATGGTGTGCTTCATAATGGTGGCGAGGTTGAGATATTCTCCTGACCATTAGCAATAGATCAGGTTTTCCCGACTCTGTCTCTGTTTTGCTTTCCTTTCTGTTGCTAACATAATGCCACTCCTGAGTTTTGCAGACTTGTTGCCTTAATTTTTTTTTATTGAATTGAGTGAGAATTTGGTCCTAACAATGAGACATTTTATTAAGCTAAAAATGCATCAAGATGTACGCAAAAACAGCTTCATTTCCCTTTGCAAAAATAAAGAGAAGTGGGGCCAGGGATACAGCTCAGTGACACAAGTGCCTGCCTGGCAAGTGCAAGGTCCTGAGTTCGATTCCTGTACTGAAAAATAAAGAGAAGTGGATAATTTTCTCTCAATCTAAAATCATTATAATTTGATTTTTGAGAATGTATGTCTTTCTGTGTTATCAACCTAATACCACTACCACAATTTAGAGTGCAATATACCTAATGTTAAGTCCATCTGAGGTTAAATCAATGACTTCCTTACTCATTATTTTACAGTGTTTTTGGTTTTCCTTTTTTTCTCAGAAACAAATGATGGATTTTTACAATAAACATAAGCTGACTACTTGAGTATGTTTTGATATTCAGATGGACTTAACTTTGTAACCTTTCTTTCTGCTTCAGAGTTATCTGCATGCTGGGAATGACAATTTTTTTGCTTTTGGAACGATTTAATAAATGCCAGCTTAAGAAATATAACCCATGAAGCCAGGCAGTTTTAGCAGAAGCAGCTCTGGGAGTCCCTATGGTCATGGCTATGGATCTGTTGTGGAAGTGGTACATATGGTAGCAGAAGATTTTAGAAAATGACAGAAAAAGGCTACAGTTCCCAGTAGGAGAGAGAGAGAGAGAGAGAGAGCATTTGTCAGGAAAGCTGCAGGTTACTTTGAGACAGTTGTCCCAAATGCATTAGAGGAATATAGAATTCTGCCACGGAAGGAATGATGAAGCATAGTCAGAAAAGTTATTGCAGCTTAAAAAAGAAACCTTTCTGGATCAGGGATGTCAGAGCCATAGTTTGCAAAAAGTGCAGCTGTCCATTAATACAACATAGTGTCAATTAGATGTACATCCCTCTGGTCTGTTATCCGTTGTAACTTTGGTTTTTTCCTTTTCATAACATTAGGTATATTGCACTCTAAGTTGTGGTAGTGGTATTAGAATAAAATATTAAGGAATTTTTAACTTTAAAAAGAGAAATACAGAAATTTTATAATGTGGGAGTTTTTTTGATAAGAATTATATTTGTGGTGCAAGAAATGTATTGTTTGACAGTGACGTTTAACTGACAGTCAACTTTCCAGTAGACTCTTGCATTTCAAGTAACTTTATTATGGGCTGTTACAAGGATACAATTTTTTACTTTGGTTATTTTTCTGAACACAGCACTTTTGGAATTTTATTGTAATATGATAGTTTTGTCTTCCTAAGTTTCTAAGGAAGAAATTTACAGCTTCCTGGTGGTGCCTCAGACATTTACTGGGTACACCAAGCAGCCCATGTTTGTTTTGTTTTCATAGCCCCACGATGTGATTGAAGACATTCATTATCCTTTATGAACACTCAGGCCTAAGCCCAGCATATTACAACCTACTTGCCCTATAACAGCTGTCTCGTGACTACCTTGCTTTCTTTAAAGACCTTATCACCCTCATATGCAGTTTCTCTTGTTACTGATAGCAGCCTAAGAAATGATATCTTGAATTATGCAGATATAATATTATTATATTTGATTCCAAAGTCTGATTCCTCATCTGCATGCCTTCATTCTCATACTGCTTCAGAAAGACTTTCCTATATTGCAGTCAATGCACTTTAGTGTCATTCATTAGTTTTAATAACTTGGCAGGAATTCTTTGTCAGTTCTGTGTATCTACATTACTTATGTATATTTACTTCAACAGAGCTTATTTTTATTATTAATTCATTCACTACATATTTATAGAATCTCTGCTGTGGGTCAGATATAAAAGTAGACGCTAAGTAACATGATGAACTAGATAGACAAGGTTCCAGCCATGAGGCAGTTTACACAGTCACCCCTTCTATGATTTGTAGTCTAGCTTATCACAGGCAATGTAATAGTCACATGGTTTCTCTGATTTATATTGTGTAATAATTTTGAGAGGTATTATTAGTCTCAGCTAATAGATGAATTTGATACTCAGGGAGGTTAATCAGTTTTCCCAGTCACACATAATAAGTGAAGGATTTAAGATTCAAACCTAACTCAGTTTTGTTTTGTATTAGTTTTCTGTGTTGTGTAACAGACTACTACATGGTGACTGAAAAAAAATCCATCTGTTACATTGCAGTGTGTGTGGGGAAGGAGTCTTGGCATAATTCAGCTGAATTATCTGTAATACCACAATCCAGATGTCCACTAGAATGAGCTTTTCATCTGCACACTCCACTATGGCCAAGTCTACTTTCAAGTTTAAGTGGTGTTTTGTTTTGTCAGAATTCGTTTTCTTGAAGCTCTAAGAGGAGCTCTATGAGGAAGTGGTGCTCATGGAGAGAGGGCACGTGTGTCTGCCACAGATTCTACAGCCTATACTCTTCCTCCTATAACTTGTGTTGTTTAAATATGTACAGCAATATAACAGTACTGAAAAAGTTTGGGGATAAATTCCCATTTAGTTTAGTTGCTTTCTTGAGCAAGGTGCTAAGTACTCATTCTTGCCGTCTCTCTGTTCGAATTCCTGCTGGCCTTTTAAAAATACTCAATTTCTGCATTTCACAGTTGCAGTTAGAGAACATACAAGTTTGTACCTGTTTCTCTAGACTTCCTGTTTCACTTTTAATGTCTGGAACATTTTTTCTTATTCCTGCATAATCATATAGCAGGTGGTTTCAGTATGAGTATAACATTCTTTCAACTGGCCATGTCACAAACTTTTACTTAACCAAGTCGGAAAGATTAGATATATAGGCAACTTTCAACATGCCACTATTTAAAAAACATGACCACTACCAAAATGTCGCTTAACTTCCTGATGCACATAATGCTGCCCTATTGTGAATTATTTATTTAACTAAGAAAACAAAATTAAAATTGCTGGATCAAGGACCTTGAATGCTTCCATCACTCTTAGTGCACAGTATGAAAAATGCTTCTGATTTTATCTGATTTTGACTTTATTTAACAGCTTTCATAATTGCCTAGGCATATGATAATACAAACAGGAACTCTATGAACACTGAAAATAAATGCAGTATCTTTACTTGCTTCTAATCCTAAGCTTTTGTTAGAGGCCCTGGAAATTATCTCTTGATGACTATGGGCCAGCTCTCTTAGTTTCTAGCTGTGCTGGTTTAATTAAGAGGGCCTGGATACCATCAAGACTTATCTGTCTTCCCAAATGATGTCATATATGTGAGTATTTTTCCTGGACACGGTGTGCCTTTTCTACATTGGGACAGAAATTATTCTCATGGGGTATTTTGAAAATTTGTACAGTATTTCCTTTAGCACAGGAGTACTGGACTGATTCAAATTACTCAGGTATGATTCTCTGGTGTATGTATCTTCATTAGCAGCACATTGCATAGTGCTTTCCTTGTAGAAAATGCAAAGGAGAAAAAGATAGAGCTACTGTAACACAGAGAAGGTTGTCTCATATTTATCGTCTGGTTCACATTAATAAAAACAGGTAAATTGCTTATTACCTCTTTGTAATTCAAGAACTAATAGTTTAGAGTTAGTAGTTACAGCCTTCTTTTTTTTTTTTTTTTAAGATTCTGTTGTGAGCCGGAGAAGCTAGTTACCATGTTTGGTGCTCATATGCCTGCCCTGTGACCTCACATCAGCCTGTTTGAAGATTTGTGTTTTTGCTTATCCTTATATGGGAAGGCTGCCTGGAGAAGCTATCTCACCAGAATGAGAGGCCCTGTAGCGTTTGCAGGAAGTGTGGCTTTGGGATGTGATTTGTGTAATTAAGTTTCCTTACTGTGCGAATTTGTTGTCCAGAGAAGGTGGTAGATTGGAGAACATTTTTATTGGCTATAAAATCAACATCAGGTTATAGTGCTTCATGGTCCATGTAACAAATCTAAACAAGATTGAAACCTACACAGAAACTCATTGCACTGAGTTCATAATGGGAGTGATTAAGGTAGGAACGTGAGTGCTGGAGTGAATGAATTTATTTTTAAATTCTTAGTGCAACATTGCTCTGAAATTTTTGAAAGACAATGTCGACATATGTTAGTCTAACACTTCTCAGGAATATTTACCTGTGGTGCTTGCTTATAATTGTACAATTTGTTTCAAGGAAGTCACTTAAGGGCACATTCAATGCTGCCAGAACAGCATAAGGCCCCTGGTAACCCTGCTTTCCTATTAGCACTCAGTTTTCTGTAGTCACCTGTGATCACAAGCCGCTGACATTGTTGTGGCTACATTTTGCAGTGTTCTTAATTTTGCACTTTTATTTGTTCAAATACATGAAAATAGTTTCAAAGGGTCATAACCTAACTTTCTTTTTTTGAAAGTCAATGTAATTCATGTGAATGATTGCCTATTTGCATACCAAATTGTAAACTTCTGGGGGACTTTAATTGCTCCTGGAATGTTTGTTTATTAACAGAGCTCAGGTGCACAATAGAGAGAGAGGAGTTATCTAGAAAAACTTTCTCCCTGGTATATAAAACTTGTTAAATAATCAACAGGTTTTCTTGTTCCAATTTTAAGCCATATTTTGGAATTTAAAAAGGGGTAAATGTGTTGTAAGCCACATCTGTACTTAACAAGACTTCATGATGCTACATCATTTTGTTGTTTGGTATGCTTAGTACTTAAGTGGTGCTTTTTACCCTGTCAGAGCCTGGGTAAATGTGTGATTTGAAGCATGTTCCTTAATACGTATGAGCATTAATTCTTTTCCTCTGGAGTCAAAATACTAACAGGTGCCTCATGAGACTGTCATGAGAATTAAATAACATAAGCAGCTTGTAGAATTTAAGACAAAATTGTGGAATCAATGAGTATTCTCTATCTATTTTGTGTCTAGCCTTGTTGAACAATATCTGAGGACAAAGAAAAAATGTGTGGCCCCTACGTCCAGGTGGCTCATTAACTAACTGAAGAAATGTAACTTTGACATGTGAGATAAATTTGCAAACACTGTGACAGTGATCCTTTATCCATGGTTTCAGTTATCTGTGGTCAACAGTGGTCCAAAAATATAGTAGAAATTTCCAGAACTAAATGATTCAGAAGTTTTAAATTGTCATTCTGAGTAGTAGTGTGATAAAATCCCATGGTATCTGGTTCATCCCGCCTGGGATGTGAATCATCCCTGTTTCTAGCATGTATAATGAATGTTCGATATGTACTGTGTTCTTTGTGACAGGAGGGAGATCGAGAAAGAGAACAGCCATGTAAATTTTATTATAGAATATCATTGTTATTGTTGTTTTATTATTATTGTTATTCATCTTTTACTGTGCCTAGTTTATAAGTTAAACTTTATTATTGATATGTATGTATAGAAAAAAAGTAGGATTTTATATTGTTCACAATTTCAGTCATCCATAGGGGGCCTTGAAACATATCCTCTGTGGGTAAACTGTTTTCTTATTTGATTAACATGTCTTGCCACCTGGAACCACTGGTGGTACATGCATGACAGTCCCATCGGGTCACTTATACCACTGGTGGTAATCACACTTTTTTTATTTTTTATTTATTTATTTTTTTTGGTAATCACACTTTTAAAAAGCAGTTTTATTGGTGCTCTCAATACATGTGATGATCACATTTATCATAGGGAATTTGTATGTGTACATAATATATCTTGATTCTTCTTTGTTTTCCCATTCCCCTGACCTCCCCTCAACTCTTCTTCCCTTCGTTATTTACAAAAGTTTTGTTTCCATTTGTTTTCCTTTTTCCTTTCCCCTTCCTTTGTCTTGTTCCCATTTGAACGTTTTCTTCCTACTTCACAATGTCTGTCATCCATTTTGGTCCTTATTTATACTTTCAGTTTCTCACACAAGAGAAATAATGTGATATTTACACATGCATGTCCAATTTATTTCACTTAAAGGTGTGGTTTCAAGGTGTGCTCATTTACTCAAAAATGTCTCAAGCTTATCCTTAGTGTCAAAGTAGTATTCTATTATATATAAAAAGTACATTTTCTTCATGTATTTATCTGTTGATAGGCATTTGGGCTGTTTCCAACCTACAGCTATTACAAACTGTGCTGCTGTAAATGTGGGTGTGCATGTATCACTGTGGTATGATAATTTTAATACTTTCATGGTGGTACCAAGAAGGGGAATACCTGGGTCAATGGAACCTCCAGTTTTAGTTTTTTGAAGAATCTCCATACTGGTTTTCATATTGGTTGTACCAATTTACATTCCTACCAACAGTGGAAAAGAGTTCCTTCATTCCCACAGCCCCGCCTGTTATTGGTTGATTTTCTTGATGACAGCCATTCTTTCTGGGGTGAGATGGAATGTCAGTGTTGTTTTAATTTGCATTTCTGAAATGACCAGAGATGTTGAACCCTTTTTTATGTATTTATTAGCTGTTGGTATTTCTTCAGCTGAGAAGTGTATATTCATCTCAGATACCTATTTTTGGATTGAGTTTTTAAATTTACGGCATCTGATTCTTTTGAATTCTTTACTAATAAAATTAATAAAAATCTACCAGATGGGACAGACATGCAGGTACCACCAGTGCTTCAAGCCAGCAGGCAGCAAGGCTTATAAATTGTGGCCCTGTGGTGAGCATGTGAAACTGTAGCTACATAACACAGATTGCAGGAAGTCAGAGTGAAAGGGTGAAGGACAGACAGAGGACTTCACATCATTAATCTCTCTTTCTCGTTCCATGTCTTTTTTTTCCATTTATTTTTGATTTTTTAAATTAGGACATGTTTGCAGTACACTTTGTTTACACTGATTGTGGGGTGTTGATACATATAGATGACATATTCTTTTTTTTTGCAAAGGCTGTCTCCCTATTTCCTGTTATCTTTTACTTTTCTCTTTTAATTATTTACGTTTTGGGTTTCTCAGATAAATATGTGCAGGCTGGGGATATAGCTCAGTGGAATAAGCGCCTGCCTGGCAAGCACAAGGTCCTGAGTTCGATCCCCAGTACTGAAAAAAAAAAAGTGGATATAAGGTAAATATATGCCTGATTTATTTTATTTAATATTATGATTTCAAAGTGGATCCATTTTCCTACAAATGACTGAAGTTCTATAATATTCTTGAAGGAGTTATTGCATTAGTCATCATATTAAGTGATACATGAATACTCAGATTTATAGCAGCACACGTTGTAATAGCTACATCTTGAAAGTGGCCTTTATGTCCATGAGCAGATGAATGGATATAGAAAATGTGCTCTTTATTCACAGTGGTGTACTACTCTGCCATAAAGGATAAATTTGAGGCTCCTTACACATCTTTACTCTGTGCAAGGCTTAATTCAGCATTAACATGGTAAGGTTGGAAATCTTCTCTTGTGATTATGTGGGGGAGTCTGTTTCTGTCCCTTTATCATATGATCTTCTTATCTTACAGAATACATGCAGGGACAGCTCTAGGTAAAATCCTGAAGCCTATAAAGAGACTTCATTCTTTCTTACCTGCTTCTCTCTAGGCAGTGCTACCTTCTGCTCTAAGTATCTATACTCTCTACTAGTTATGTGAAGATCAGAGTGGTGAATCAGTAGTTGTAGTTTTTCAGACATCAAGAGAAGTGTTGTACTTTAGGGTAGGATTATATTTCCAGTGTTTTGTTCTTTACAGCTCCCTAGATATCCAGATTAAGCCACTTGTAAAGAAATCATAGCTAGACTAAATTTTTTTGTGAGTCTGAAAATATCTATGGACAGGTTAGTTTCATATGTGAAATGGCTACTTGGGTGAGATACTTTAGAACTGATATATCACATTTAAGAAAAGTCTTTTAAACCCAGACACTGGGCATGAGCTGTACTTTCTTTATTGTGACCACCTTCCAGACACAACCTGTTTTTTTAGAAAAAGAAAAAACACTTCAAAGTTCTGCTTCTTTATAGTCGAGCCTAATTTTGAAGTTACGCAGGCCTTAACATCACTTTAGAAGTAATGCCGCGGCTATGATTATGGCAGATGTATAACTAAATAGACAACAACAATGGCAGAGCTTTGTTTTTCTTTTTAGAGTAGTAGAATTAGCAATTGTGTTCTCATGCTACCACAATTTAGCATATTAGGAGAACTCCAGGGGATCCAGGAGAGGATTGAGAAGATAAGTAGGAAAACTCTTAATAGTCCTCTTAATTCAAGCTTGTTAGTAAAGTAATAGGTATTACAGGTTTTACGTGGTTGAAAACCACTTTTGAAAGTATTGCCAAACAAAGCTAAAAACAAGTGCCTCTTCCTGTGGTCGTGCCCTTAGATTAGCAATAGGAAGTTGCTGGCGTAAGGACTCATGGCAGCGTTCATTTAAAAATATGCACGGGAGAGAGAATCCTCATGGTGGACTACAGGCAGCAGTGCTCAGCAGACACTTGGAAGATGCTCGCCAAGAGCTGCAGGTGCTAGGAAATGGGACAGGGTGGGGGCAGACAAAAACCTCAACACAGGAAGGCAATTCAAAGGTGCAGCTCAACAGGCAAGTTCCAGTATCAATTCCAGTATCAGGGATGTTAAAAGAAAGCCAGGGTTGCCACTTAATCTCAGCACTGCTGACAGTCCAGGCCTGGTGAACGTTCCATTCTGGGCAAAGACCTAACCCTCCGAGGGAAGAGACAAGTGCAGCACCAGCTGCCAGGCTGCGATTGCCACTGCCTACTCGTCCTAACTTTTCCCACTGGGAGACAGAGCCCAAGCAGGCAGATCCTTAAAAGAGAGAGCCTCCTCAGATCAGAGCCCTAAGGAAAGTACAGGCCAGAGAATCACTGAGAAGGCAGTGAGGGAATTAAGAGTAGTGAGTCCTAGGGACAAAGAGGAATAAAGGGCGTGGTCCCGCCTAGGAAATCCGAACCAGGTGTTGAGGGATCTGTGGGACAGTGACAGTCTCGGGTATGTAGTGGCTGCGCCCAGTATGCTTCAGGATGGAGAAAAGATACAAGCTGTGCCAGAGTACGCACCCTCACACAGCGCTCCCAAATGTCACCAAGTTCTGTACCTGTGTGGGATCCCTCTGGCCACCTGATCTTCAGACATCACAGAATTCAGTACCCAAACAGGGACTTTCCTGCTTTCCACCAAAAGCTTGTGAGCTCTTCGCTAATAAAGAAGCATCCCAGAAATACTGTTAAATAATGCTAAGAACAATTTCTGATTGTCTTTTCGATTTTAGCTCCTTGTAGTCATAACCTGTATCAGTGGTCATTAGCATGTCAGTAAAAATGTGACAGAAGTTGACCATGAAACAAAGCAAAACCCCCACCTTGATTAAGAGGGTACGTTAGCATGCTTCTTTCATGATGGCCTTGTGTATTCCCATCTGAAGCATTACTAGTCAAGTTTTCTTCTCCTTTTCATGTTGGAACATTCATGTTGGCATCTTCTGAAACAGAAATCATGTTAATCTCCTTTCTTCAAAAAAAAGGAACTTGACTCTTGCCATGACATACAAGAACTATACTGAACTTGCGTCATCCAGGCAACACTTGTTCAATATCTCTGCTGTCTATCTTTGGTGGGAAGAGTACCTTGAATCTCAAACTTCTGACGTGACTTGTCATTCTTGGCTCGAGATAGGGGGTGTGGTTTACTCTTTATAAACAACTGAGTTAGATTCCCATACAGTGCCACTGTTCACATGCAGATGTGTTTGTGTGCCAGAAAAAGTTATCAGTAACTTTTGAACTCCATCATTTTTGTAGGAATTTGAAATTCTACTC
>PVLD010019783.1:0-35487 GCA_004027595.1 Dinomys branickii
CAGCATCCAGAGCTAATTCCCTTCTATGTTCTCTATAATTCTGTATTTCCTCAGTCGTTTTTGTATTAGCAGAAATGAAGATAACTTTATATTATACAGCATCCAGTGCAAATTCCCTACTATCTTCTCTATAATTTGGTATTTCCTTTAATGTTTTTGTGTTAACTAATGTGAAGATAACTATGTAATACAACATCTACTATATTCTGTATAACTTTGTATTTTCTGTATTGTTTATGGCTTTTCTGGTTCATATGTCTCCATTCTTTTGTCTTTAAAATAAAATTAAAAAAAAAAAAAAAAGAGAGAGAATGGGAGAAGCAAGGCAGAGAAACCTAGAAGGGCTTCTGGACTTCTGCCTGCAAATCACGCTTCTTCGTGGACAAAGGCATTGGCTGTGGGACTTAGCCTACTTCCACGGAGAGAAGGAATGCAGGACACATGATGGAATTTCCCAGCAAACAGGTGGATATTCGGTTACAGCGATCAGGGATCAGGAGAGGGGTGTGAGCAAGAGCTCTGGTTTGGGGATCAGGTATGTGTGTGTAGTTGCTGAAGTCACATTACCAAAGCGTTAGGGTTTGACTGAAACTGCTAATGAAAGCCAGAGCACTGTCCAGGAAGAGCAGAGGGCAAACAAGGAAAGTCACAGAGTGATAAGATGAAGTGGTGGCCACAAAGACAATGAGGAAGAATGGCAATTAGGGGCAACCACAGTTACACGGGAGCGAAGCAAACTCAAGTTAGATGAGCACAAAGAAGGAATGCAGGACTGTACCGCAGCTGTACCAGGAATGCTGAAGAAAGAGTTTAGAGTTTAGGGAGGACACGTCATTAGTACCTAGAGGCGTGTGCAATGCACTGACCTCAAGTTCTGGCTCTGCTGGGAGCCATGCTGAGCCAGCATCTTTTTTGTGGCAAGGAAGGAAGAGTGTGTGAGACGTCCAAAGGCTGGCACTGGGGCCTGTAAACTGTAGTCATGGTTCAAAGAAGGATATTGTTTAAAAGAAAATTATTTGCTATCAGTTGGGCACTCGCTATATAATTGGCAGAACGTTGCAGAGAAATGGAGATTAACTAAAAGAAGCCTCTGTTCTACAGGAATTTGTAGTCTGAGAGTGCAGTTACTATGCAACTGCCGGTAAGGTACAAAGTGGGGGCCCAGCAGAAAATCCAGTTTATCTACATGTCTCCCATGCCTTCCACTCTGTGCGCAGCATATAACTCTTTCACAAAGCTCTTCCCAGCAAGCATCCTGCATGACATTACCCTCTGTGTGACTCTTTCCATGATCAGACACGAAGAGCACTTTCACAGAAACTCTTTATCCTGTCACACACACTGAGGCCTGTGTTCCCTCTGTGCAGTAAAATGTATTCCTAAATATGTGCTAGGGTCTGCAGGACTTTCCAGTTATATCTGATTCCTACAGCAGTCCTGGGATATAGGTTGTACAAAGGTTTTTCAATTCTTATATTTTGAGATATTAGTCATGTACCATAAAATTCACTACTTAAAAGTGCACAGCTGGGCGTGGTGGCACATGCCTGTAATCCTAGCACTTGGGAGGCTGAGGCAGGAAGATTACCACAAGTTCAAGGCCAGCCTGAACTACACAGTGAGTTCAAGGCTAGCCTAAGATACAGTGAGACCCTATCTCACCCCTGACACACACACAACGTAAAAAATTAGTGGGGACTAATTTCGCTAACATATTAAGCCAATACTTTAAATCCTCACAAATACCTTTTGCAGTGGTGAAGCTAGGCACCATTAGCAGGATATTTTCATCAGCCTTACAGAGTAACCCCTTTAGCAGTTCCTCTCTTTTTCTTTACCATAGCTTACCGTCAATCTCTGACAACCACTAGTCTTCTGCCTGTATCTCTGGATTGGCCTATCCTTGAAATTTCAGCCAAACACAGTCAGGACATGTATGCTTTTGTGACTGGTTTATTTCACTCCTTTTCATGTTTAGCATGTATCAGTACTTCCTTCTTATACTGCTTAATTAAATTCCACTCTATTGATGTACAACATTTTATTGATCCATTCATCAACTAATGGACATTTGGGTTTTTTCTAGTTTGGAGCTATTGTGAATAATGCTGTTATAAACATTAGTGTACGAGTTTATGTGCAAACATATGCTTTTTTAATTTCCTTGAGTATAAATGTAGAAGGAGAACCCTTGGGTCATAAAGTTTAACTTTTTGAGGAGCTGCCAAGCTGTTTTCCACAGCGACGATGCTATTTATATCCCCACAGTAACGGCAAAGGTTTGCACATCTCTCCACATTCTTGTGAGCACTTGGTGATTTTAGGGAAGAAGATTGTACTAGACCCATTTCAAAGATAAAGAAATGTGATCCCACATAGAAATCAACTAGAAAATCCAGTCCTGAAATATTAGCTGTTAAATTCTTAGAGCAGCTTCTTTATCACAGTCATCCTGGAACCACGGTGTTATAAACCCGCAGACTGCTTCCCTGAAAATGCAGGTAGGACAATTTGGGAAAGGGAAAGGGACGCAGATTTACGGTGCACACACACGCACACGCACACACTGATTTGGGTGGAACCTGTTCATCCATGCTACGATTTACAGCTGTATTCAACAGAATACCAGTGTTCTAATGAGAAGCTTCAAAACACGTTGAGCTTACAGAGTAGTTAATAGCTTTGGTGCGGAAAGGAGTTCGGCATGAAAGGCATTTGTTTTTGCAGTTCCTCAGACTGATTCATGAGGTGATTCTGGCCTGTGGTTCCCAAGATCTGGACACCTCTATTCATGTCATCACATGAGTTATGTTAGAAAGAGGCACTATACTGTCTAAACCTGGCATATCCAATCCTTCAAGTTGTTTCTTAATTTATACCAAAGAGCAACACTATGTCTTTAAATTTGTCAGAACTGGAAATGCTGAAACACAAGGTTATGTGACTAAAACAATAATATCATCAGTTCCTGGCCCTCAAATTAGCTCCGGACATTGTTTTCTTACGGAAATAATATGAATACATTTGAATGTCATAGCAGCATCCCCCTCTCTTTTCATAGCAAATGGAATAAATGTATGTTCTCATTTAAAGTATTAGAAAAGTATGGATGCAGTATGTCAGAATTCTTACACCAAATAAAGATTTGTAATCTGGAAGAAATCAACAAGCAATCCATGAGAAGACAGCTGAGAATGAATTTTGAGCAAGGGTTGCTCCTCCACTTAAATCAAAATAATATAACATGGAAAATAAATGAAGGCATGAGAATAATATGGAATTATCCATTTCAGGTGTTTATTCTTCACATCTCCTATTTACACTGTCATGATGAGTGGTTTCAACCACCATCTCAGAATTGCACAGCAAGGACATGAGGTTGTGTTTTGGTGATAATATCACAGGTATATAATATTAAAGAGAGCTCCGTTGAGCTTGAATTTGAAATAACTCTCATTTATAATGATTTATAGTATTCAAATGTGTGCAGTAAACCAGTAAGCTAATTAGAAACTGGCAAATGTGTACTTGGTTAGTATCTTTTGAATAATACATTAGATTTTTTTTTTTACTTTTTATTATTATTCATGCATGTTTTCAGTACATACTGTTTATATCCTTCGTATGGAGTCAGTACACATACATAGCACACACACCCCTTTTCTCATCTCGTTCCCTCCCTTCTCTCTATACCCCTCCATCTCTTGATCCCCTTTCCATCTGAGAAAGAACTGCTTCACATTTTCCAATTATCTATGCTATTTGGCTCTTTATTTATACAATAGAAATCATGTGATATTTAAGCTTACAAGTCTGATTTATTTAAAATTATACTGCTTCCGTTTTCCTACAAATGACTCAAGTTCACCTTTCTTTAGGAGATACAGATAAAGAAATGTTTGCTAGGTGTGCAAAAACAAACATTTAAAGGATAAATGGTTTAAATGACCAGTGGATTTTATAATATACACTGGTTGAGTTAGGTAGATTTCCTATCCTAAGGTAAAATAAGACCCAGAGAGCCTATTTAGATCTGTTAGCAGATACCTGCAAATTCTGAAACAATTGCATTCGAAATAAAGAAACATCTCCAACAGGACATAGAAGAGATTAAAGCAAAAATAAGCCACATACCTGCAACTTATGAAACAATTATGTCCGAAGTAACGAAACAACTCCATCAGGCCATAGAACAGATTAAAGCAGAAATTAGTCACATACCTGCAATCTTGGAAATGATCACATATGAAGTAAAGAAACAACTCCATTAGGCCACAAAAGAGATTAAAGTAGAAATATTCGCTCAGACAAAAAATGAACTGAAAACCATAATGGAAGAAATGTTCCACACACACAGAGAAGAAATAGATAAAAGAATAGAAGAAAATAGGAAACAATTGGAAACGTTACAAGAGCAATTTAGGAATGAATTACCACAAATGAAACAGATTCAAAGAGATTGCCAGGAATTGAAAACTTCCACTGAAAGCTGGCAAAACTGCTTAAATGAAGCCGAAGATAGAACTTCAGATCTTGAAGACAGCATGGCACCTAATGAGCATGAAAGGAAGGCTCTCATAAAATCATCAAAAACCCAAGAAAAATCAATCCAACAGCTGCAAGATGAGGCAAAAAGAAATAATATTCGAGTTATAGGAGTTAGTGAAACAGCAGGAGACAACACAAATGATATAAAAAGAATATTTGCCGAAATAATAGCAGAAAATTTCCCAAACACAGTAAAAGATACTGAAGTACAGTTAATCGAGGCATATAGAACCCCAATGAGCCATAACCCAAACAAAACCACACACAGACATATAATAGTCAAGATCCCAGACATCCAGCAAAAGAACACAATATTAAAAGCTGCTAGAGAAAAGAAACAGATCACCTATGAAGGCAAGCCCATCAGAAACACAGCAGACTTCTCAACGGAAACAATGAAATCAAGAAGAGCTTGGAGTGAGGTATTACAGATTCTGAGACAAAACAACTTCCAACCCAGACTGATGTATCCTGCAAAACGATCCTTCAAATTCAATGGAAAAATAAAATATTTCCACGACAAAGAACAACTGAAGAACTGCGTGAGTGCCAAACCATCATTGCAAAAAGCACTAAAAGATATTCTAGACAGAGAAAAAAGTGACCACAATGCCAAGAACAACAATAGAAAAAAACCCTCAAACAGAACAAGTAAACAGACAGCAAAAGAAGGAAAACAACAACAAGTAAATAACATGACTAGAATAAGCCAACATATAACCATTATAACCATTAATGTAAATGGCCTCAATTCACCAGTCAAAAGGAAAAGATTGGCAGAGTGGATTAAGGAACAAAATCCAATGATATGTTGTATACAGGAAACACATTTTACTCAAAGAGAAATCCACAGGCTGAAAGTTAGAGGATGGAAAACAATTCTCCACGCAACAGGTCCCCAGAAAAAAGCAGGGGTAGCTATTATGTTTGCAGATAATGTAAACTTCCAACCAAAAACAATCAAGGAGGTAAAGAAGGCCATTACATACTAGCTAGGGGAAAGCTGCAAGAGGAAGAGGTAACAATCCTAAACATTTATGCACCAAACAATGGAGCACCAAACTTTACAAGTCAAATCTTAACAGACATGTAAAATCAAATAACTAATAACACTATTGTAATAGAGCACCTAAACACTCCTCTGATGCAAAGAGACAGGTCAACCGGACAGAAACTCAGCAAAGAAATAACAGACCTGAACCAAAAGTGTGAACAAATGGACTTAGTAGATGTATACAGAGTGTTCCACCCCACAACATCAGAATACACATTTTTCTCAGCTGCACATGGGTCTTTCTCTAAAATTGACCACATTCTAGCCCATAAAACATATCTACCTAAATGCAAAAGAATTCAAATTATCCCATGCATATTATCAGACCACAGTGCAATGAAATTGAAAATTTATGACAAAGAGAACTCCAAAAACCGCATAAATGCTTGGAAATTAGACAACAACCTCCTGAATAACCAACGGGTCACACAAGAAGTTAAAGAAGAAATTAAAAAATACCTACAAATAAATTAAAATGCAAATACAACCTACCGGAATCTGTGGGAAGCAATGAAAGCAGTCCTCAGAGGGAAATTTATAGCAATGAACTCATATACAAAGAAAATAGAAAGAGAGCAAATAAATAGCCTAATGCTATATCTCAAACTCTTAGAGAAAGAGCAACAAGCCAAACCAAAAGCCCAAAGAAGGGAGGAGATTATAAAACTCAGGGCAGAAATTAATGCAATTGAGATGAAGAAAACTCTACAAAAAATAAGTGAATCAAAGAGCTGGTTCTTCGAAAGAATAAATAAAATTGATAAAGCCCTAGCCAACTTTATCAAATAAAGAAGGGAAAGAACTGAAATTCATGCAGTAAGGAATGAAAAGGATGAAATCACTACAGATCCCACAGAAATCCAAAAGATCATTAATACCTACTTTGAAAATCTTTACTCCCATAGGATAGAAAATTCAGAAGAAATGGACAGATTCGTAGGAAGGTAAAAATTACCAAAATTGAATCAGGAAGAGGTAAAAATCCTGAACAACCCAATATCAATTAATGAGATTGAAAACGTCATTAGAAACTTACCAACAAAAAAAGCCCAGGCCCTCATGAATTCACAGCAGAATTCTATAAAACATTCAGAGAAGATTTAATGCCAACACTCCTCAAACTCTTCAATGAAATAAAAAAGGAAGCAACTCTCCCTAACACATTTCTGGAGGCAAGTATTATACTGATACCAAAACCAGAGAAAGACCCAACCAAGAAAGAGAACTACAGGCCGATCTCTCTAATGAACATAAGATGCAAAGATACTGAACAAAATACTAGCAAATAGATTACAGCAAATCATAAGGAAAATTATACACCACGACCAGGTAGGATTCATTCCAGGAACGCAGGGACGGTTCAATATTCACAAATCAATTAATGTAATACATCATATGAATACAGCCAAAGACAAATACCACATGATCATCTCAATAGATGCAGAAAAGGCTTTCGACAAAGTCCAACATGCATTCATGCTAAAAACCTTAGAAAAAATAGGAATAGATGGCCTCTACCTCAATCTGATCAAAGCCATCTATGCCAAACCAATAGCCAACATCATACTAAATGGACATAAACTGAAAACTTTCACTTTAAAGTCAGGAACAAGACAAGGATGTCCATTGTCACCACTCCTATTCAACATAGTTCTGGAAGCACTAGCCAGAGCAATCAGACAAGAGAGAGAAATAAAAGGAATAACGATAGGAAAGGAAGAAGTTAAACTATCATTATTTGCAGATGACATGATACTATACATGGAGGACCCCAAAAACTCCACCTGGAATTAATTGACAAATTCAGCAGCGTAGCTGGATACAAAGTCAACACCCAAAAATCAATAGCATTCCTATACACGAACAACAAACAGACTGAGAGAGAAATTGAGGAAACCATACCTTTTACAATAGCAACCAAGAAATTGAAATACTTAGGCACCAATCTAACAAAGAATGTGAAAGATTTATTCAGTGAAAACTACAGTACTCTGAAAAAAGAGATCGAAGAGGATTTCAATAAATGGAAAAACATACCCTGCTCATGGTTAGGAAGAACTAACATTGTGAAAATGGCCATACTACCAAAACTGTTGTACAGATTCAATGCAATTCCCATCAAACTACCGTTAGCATACCTCACAGATCTAGAGAAAATATGCTTTAAATTCATCTGGAACCAGAAGAGACCCAGAATAGCAAAAGCAATCCTGGGCAACAAGGACAAGTCAGGTGGAATCACAATCCCTGACCTGAAATTATACTACAAAGCTACTGTAATTAAATCAACCTGGTACTGGCTAAAAACAGACCTGAGGATCAATGGAATAGACTGGAAGATGCAACTATAACGAGAAACCCACTCAGCAGCCTAATATTTGACAAAGAGGTCAACCAAACTCACTGGAAAAAAGATGGCCTGTTTAATAAATGGTGGTGGAAAAATTGGCTTGCCTCTTGCCGAAAACTGAAAATAGACCCAAGTCTATCACCATGCACCAAACTCTGGTCAAAATGGACAACAGACCTCAACATTAAAACAGAAACTCTAAATCTGTTGGAAGAGAAAGTAGGTAAAAATCTTGAAGACATAGGAGTAGGCAGAGAGTTCATGAACAAAAATGAAACTGCAAGGGAAACACTTCAAAGAATCAATAATTGGGACCTCATTCGACTGAAAAGTTTTTGTACATCTAAAGAAATCACCAGCAAAGTGAAAAGAAAACCCACAAATTGGGAAAAAATCCTAGCTGGCTGTCCCTCAGACAAAGGTCTTCTATATAGAACATACAAAGAATTAAAAAACATGTACCTGTCCAAATTCAAAGACCCAATCCTGAAATGGGCATCTGAGATGAATACACACTTCTCAGATAAAGAAATACAAATGGCAAATAAATATGTGAGAAAATGTTCCACATCCTTAGTCATTCGAGAAATGCAAATAAAAACAACATCGAGATTTCATCTCACCCCAGTAAGACTGGCCAGTATGAAATTATCATCCAATAACAAATGCTGGTGAGGCTGTGGAGAAATAGGGACTCTACTACACTGCTATTGGGAATGCAGACTGGTGCAACCACTGTGGAGAGCAGTTTGGAGATTTCTCCGCAAACTAGGTCTAGAGGTTCTATTCAAACCAGCTATTCCCCTTCTGGGTATTTTCCCAGAAGATCTGAAAACATCATATCACTCAGATACTTGTGCACCCATGTTTATAGCAGCGCAATTTGTAATAGCTAAATTGTGGAAGCAACCCAAGTGTCCACCCACAGATGACTGGATTAAAAAACTATGGCATTTTTATATAATGGAATATTATTCAGCTATAGAGGGATAGATTTGGGGCCTTTGTAGGCAAATGGTCACAATTGGACACCATACTTATAAGTGAAATAAATCAGAGGTACATGTGCAGGCAACGTATTGTGTCACTGGTGTAAGAACCTGAGGGTGGGAATATAAAATAAGAGACATGAAGGAAATCCATTCAAAAGCAAAGAACAGATGGGACAAGGGAAAGGAGAAAAGAAAGAGGCAAAAATGTATGTATGTATGTAAGTATATACATATGTGCAGGATGGCTAACATGATTCTACTATTGTATTATGTCACTTAATGGTAAGGAATAGTTGATGACTGGTTGTTTAATCAATCTTGTATGTCTATATGTGTTATCCTGAGCATACACTTTGAAGATATCAATATGCAATGCAACAACTATTGTTGGTTTTCTGTTGCTTTGTCTATAATTCAATTTTGATTATACTGTCATTGTGCTACTTCGTGTCTCTTTGTTAATGCTTTCCGTGTTTTTTTTTCTTTTTTCTGTTGTTCATGTAGTTCTTTTTCTTTCATACTTTAAAAAAAAAAAGAAAAAATCATATTAAAAAAGATGTAAGTATGTGTGTATATGCAGCATATCTAACATAGTTGTACTACTTAGGTCACTTTATTGTAAGGAATAGTCGATGATTAATTGTTTGATCAATTTTGCATGTCTATATCTATGTTCCTGAATATACACTTGGAAGTTATCAATATGTAATGCAACAACCATTGTTGATTCCCTGTCACCTTGTCTGTAACTCAGTTTTGATTGTACTATTCTTATGCTACTTTGTGTCTGTTTAATATATTTTTGTTCTTCTACTTTTAAAATAATAAAAAAAAATAGCTCTGTTAGCAGGGAAAACATTGAAAAACTTTTCTTAAGAATATATTTTATTTACCTAATTATAACTTTTAGAATGATCCACAAAGATTGGTAAGATACAAAGGGATCACCTAACATACAAGCCAGACCAGTCTGGAGGTCAGGGGGCACCAAGTCAAACATGTTTCACCAGTTAGCTCCTTCCATGTTCCTGGTTCCAATGAGGTGGTTGAAAATTTGTCTTGTTGCATCCTTTCGAAGACAAAAACTATTGCTATGTATGTAATCACCGGACTCTTAAGTGTTCCTATCAAATGAGCAACCATTGCTTAGAGCATTGTCTTAGTCACTGTCCCACCCCTGAGATCCATAACCTCAATTAACCACAATTTAAAGGAGTAGAGATTTGTTAGGGTTCTGGTCAGCTTGCTCTAAGGCAGAAACAGAAAGGTGTGGAGGAGGAAAAGGCGCTTAACCCATGGCAACCAGGAAGCAGAGAAAGAGGGGAGAATCTGGGGACAAGACTCTGCCCAGTGACCTACCTCGGACCAGGCTTCATCTCCTAGCCGCCCATTCACCCACTGTGCTCATCAGTGGATGTCCTCTATGAGTATAGCATTCCCAGGGTCCAATCACCTTCCACACATGTGGGACTTTGGAGGTCATTTTAGATCGAAACTGTAACAAACACCTTCTTTTCTAATACTGACAGTGTGAACAAGATAGTTGATAGGTTGTTAATGAAGAGAAGATGGGAGGAAAGAGACCTGACCTGCATCAAAGGATAAATACTGCAACGCGGGAGGCAAGTTTGCCTTCCTTCCTCAGGGTCTGACCCACAAATACCATGACTATTCATGACTGGAATGTAACAACTGTAGTTTACCAGATAAGCATGTTTTTATAAAACTGGGAATAGGAAGATTTCACGAGACTCTTCCCAGGAAGGCATACATCACATTTGTGCATTTGTGTGACCTTAATGCAGGACCATCTCTTTGTCCAAATTTAGTCCAGACTTTTCCACATACTGTAAGCGTGCTAGGCCGCTTGCATTAGACTATTAGGTGTATGGATTCACCCTGATTTAGAAATAACATGACTGATACGCAAGCAGTTAATGTTGCTTCTCTGAATTTTGAGAGGCAATTTCTTATAGCCCAGTTCCAACTTCATTGCCTGCACCATGAACTCTGGATAACTCAATAGTCAAAGAGCCCATGCACCACCAACAAGGCAGACACAGCAGCTGTGTACCCGTGCAGTAGCATGTATTAGTGTGTCTGTGTGAAACCATTTGCTTTTTGACAGTTTAAAGAAGAGGCTAATGATGGGAGACAATCAGAATTATTCAGATTTCTTTTTGTTTCATTTACTATTTGGGATCACTTGCTTTTATTTCTTCATTCCTTTCTCTTTTTTGGTTTTTGGTACTGAGAATTGAACTCAGAACCTTGTACTTGCCAGGCAGGCACTGTGCCACGGAGCTATATCCCTGGGCTTTTTTTTTTTTTTTTCTTAATTATATCATGTTTGTTTAGAATTTTCAAAAGCTATGTCCATGACATTTTGTTTCTAAAATTGGGAGAACTGGGCAATCTTTAAAATAATTTTAGTCTGGGCATAGTGGCACATACCTATAGTCCCAGCACTTCGGAGGCTGAGGCAGGAGGATTGCTGTGAGTTACAGGCCAGCCTGGGTTGCAAAATGAATTTGAGGCCAGCCTGAACTGTGTAGTGAAACTCTCTCTCAAAAAGACCAAAAAAAATTATTAGAAGACATAAATATTTGCATATATATATAGTGCATTAAAACAGATACACAGTACAATAGTACTATTGTTATTAACAAATGATACAGCTCTAATTTCAATGTTTGTTGACATTTTCAGTCACATTAATGAATAACACAAAAGCAAAGTAACAAAGGCATATCTCATAACCACTCACTGTCAATGAGTAAGAGCTGCTTTGCTGAATAGATTAAAATTTCAAATGTGAGGGGAATATGTCATGTCTTACGGCATTGTCAGTATTTCAGCTGTGGAAAGACTACAATTTTAAACTCATTATGCCTTATTAGCTTTTCTCCATCTCTTTCTTAAATCTAGATGATCAGTGCAATAATAATTCAAGCGCTGATTTATTCTGACTTGTTTTCTTTTTTCTCTTTTGGCCTGTTTTTAGGCTTTTTGAGACAAGATTTTACTCTAGTCCAAACTGGCTTTAAATTCACTATGTAGCCCAGGTTGGCCTCAAACTCACAGCAATCCTCCTGCCTCAGCTGCCCAAGTTCAGGGATTACAAGTTTTGTGCACCACCACGCCTAGCCCATGCCCTGATTTGTTGATATCAGCTGTAAATATTCTCATGAGGGAAGATTTCATACCACTGTGATGTCCCTAAACATAACATGGAAGTGGAACACAAAGCATAGAAGTCCATTCTCACGTAATCTTTCCAACACTCATTATAACAGACACATATCCCAGAGCACAGGTAATAGCAAAATGTACTAAAAGAGCAAGCAATGTGTGTTAAGTGTTTACTACCTTTGTCTTTAATATGATTTATTACAGTACATGTTTAGATAATTTTTAATGAAGACTATGTTTTAAATTCAACTCACAAAATTTTAAAAATTTTAACAATGGTTCTCACAAGTTATTACAATGGTCCATTGTTTAGAATGTATAATTTAAAATATGTGCATATTAATGTGCATTTAAGTGAATATTTTATTCATGCAAATCAGTGAGACAACCAAGAAAGATGGAGAATCGAGGCAGTACAAACACATGGGGAAGAAAGCACAGTGAGTCTTTGAACAAATGAAGACTGTTCCCTCTAGTTATATCATCTGCACATGGATCAAAATGGTTTAGGTCTGAGGAATAAACAGAATCCTCAGCCACCTACATTTTTCTTTTGCTTTCCTAGGAGAAGCAAAGAATTTTGTCTCAGTTCTTATTTTCATGCCGCCATTAATTTTTGTTTTTGTTGTTGTTGTTTTGGTGGTACCAGAGATCAAACTCAGGACCTTGCGCTTGCCAGGCAGGTGCTTATTCCACTGAGCTATATCCCTAGCCCGCCATTAAATTTTTAAAAATTCTGTCCAAAAGAAAATGCATAACTGTTGAATAAATTGAGCTTTGGAGGACAGAGGATCCCAGTTTGTGCTGGTGATTGTTGCAATGGATACTGGGATACACTGTTCAGACTGCAAGAGTGAAGGACTCACTGTGCCAGCCCTTGGGACTGTTGTCTGCAGTCAGCCCTGAGTGTCACCCTTCTCTTTAAATTACCCTTGAGGAGGAAAGCTGCGGACCGCCAGATCACACCTTTCCTGGGGACAGCCTGCATCCAGAGACTAGCACGAGGAAGTAGAAGCTGTCTTCTCACACCACCTGAGGCAATTCTGAGAGGCTCTTCTCAGCTTGGAGCACACCAGAGTCAGCAGATGTGCCATTCAGACTGTGTCACCGCCTACTTCCTCTCTCAGTTCTGTTCTCTCCCCTTTTACAGATATCAAAGGCAAAAGTACTTCCCTCTAACTACCTGCATGCTACACTCCACTTCAGAGTATTTTGAGGGGAACATAATCTGCAACTTTTGCCGCCACAACTGTGGAATAATAAAACCCTTAAGCAAATATTTTAATATAAAAATAAAATGAATGTTCTGTGAGATTCTAATCTTTACTTAGTACTATTTATTTTTTAGATATGAAAAACAAAAGTTAAAATGTTTTCACACAATATCCTAAATGCAATCTCCTAACATTTAAATAATTAATACCAACGGTACACAAACCCCTAACCCTAAAAATAGAAGAGGAGGTAAAATACTGCTCAACTCATTCTGATATTGAAAACCAGACAGATATTACCCTAAAGGAAAAGTACAGACTGCCATACCATATGAATGTACATAAAAAATTCTCAGTTATTAGCAAAATGAATCCAATAACAAATTTTTAAAATTACACATGAAGATTAAATAGCATTTATTGTGGGAATGCAAGGCTGGTGTAACATCTGAAAAGCAGCTAGTGTAACACAACACAATAATATGATAAGAACAAACCTTCTGTATTTTTGTATTTTGTATTTTTTCATGACCTTGATAATTTTCAGGAATATTGACTATTTTATTTGCTAACTGTCCTTCCTGCAGGGCTTACTTGATGGTTTCTAGTCATTGGACAAAAGTGTACATGTTTTTGCGAGAATACCACAGCAGTGATTAATGCTGTTCTTAATCCATCATATGGAGAGGTTCGTTTTTGTGGGGGTGTGTTCTTTGAGATCAGCTCTCACTGTGTAACCCAGCCTGGCCTAGAAGTCACTGCAATCCTCTTGCCTCGGCCTCCCAAGTGCTGAGATTACAGAGGTACATGTGTTACCACCAGGGGTTTGTAATGTTGACCTGTTTGTCCTTCCTGGTGAGATACACCTTGATCACTTGAATAAGGCGTTGTCAGGTTTGCTGCACATCTTCCTACTTGTACTTCACACATGTCTTAAAGAATAAAATTATGGTTCGTTGATGGAAGGAAAACCACAGCCCAGCTTCTTTCCCAAAGCATGAATTTGTAGAAATGGAAATGGTACTAGGCTAAACTACAGAACTCATCATCCTTCCTGCTCCCACTCCTGACCACACATTCACATGAGACCTTGTCCACCTGTTATGGTTGATACATTGTGTCAACTTGCGGTGTCTAGAGCTTTGGTTGAGTGATTCAGCAAGAAGCCAGGGTGCTTACTTTGTACACATCCTGAGCCTGTGGAAGAGGAGGGCGTGGAGGTAATGTGAGAGATAAACCCCCCAGGGTGGGGGTAGGCTGTTTACAAGGTAAGGGAAGGAAAGAGGCTGCTTGCAGCCATTCCTGCCTTTTGCTCTGGTTGTTTTGCTGTGCTTTGCTGCCATGAACAGTTTTCCCTCTGCCATGTGTTGCTCTGCCTCTGAACCAGCCAAGTTTGGACTGAAACCTCCACAAACTGTAAGCTAAATAAACCTTTCCTTCCTTCATTTTGGGTGTTGGGTATTTTGTCTCAGCAATGAGAGAAAAGTAACCAAGATACCACCCATGAGAACTGACATCACAAAACATTTAAAGAATTTACCATTGATTCTGTTTCTTTTTACTAAAGGCAATATCATTTATCTTATATACATAAACACATGCTTGAGTAAATATTTTTGGATTGTCAATATTTTTGACTCTATGAAGTGGGTAGTTTCACTTGTTGCTCTGAACAACTTTCTAACAATTCATGAGATTCCCCAGTAAAACCTGATATTCAGAAGTAGGTACTACACCTTCTTTACAGAACGAGTCATAGATTATCTTTAAGAGTATATGTTAACCAAGGAGTATGTCATTACCATTTGATAGGACTGCTGTTTGCTGTATCTATACCTAACTCATTATCTTTTTAGCTTTTCTAAGATTTAGGACTCAAAAATAAGGTAGAAACATAGAATGATGGTGAGATAATTTACTAGGTATATAACAACAAAAGTCACAACATCCAGAAACATTTGTAAACCATCTACTAGTAATAATAAAAAGTACAATGAGCAGAATGTAAGCTGCACAAAGATAGCTCCCAAGTGATTTCAACAGTGCCTGGAATATAGCAGCTATTCAATGCGTAAAAGTTGTATAAATTACTGTTGATGAATGCTACCATGTAATCTACTGAGCACCTTATAAATATTGTTTTGTTTAGCTTAATGAAAGTCCTAAGAAGTGCACTTGTCATATATCATTCTGTTCTATTTTTAAACATTTGTTTGCTTTTAAATGGCACAGTTTAAACATACAAAAAGAATGGTATTACAAGTATCTACATATCTACAGTGCAAGTTACCTCAGGATTCCATAACACAATACCACAGATCAAATGACTTCAATAATAAGAATTTATTGTTCCCAGGTTTGGAGGTTGAGAGGTTCAAAATTAAACCTCTGCACATTTTTCCTTGTGAGAGCTCACTTCCTGACTTCCAGATGTCCACTCTTCATCTATGTCCTTACTGAGCAGAAAGACAATGAGAGGGATCAGGTTCTCTGGTGTCCCTTCTACAAAGACACTAATGCCATTACGAGGGCCCCAACCTCCACACCTCATCTAAACTGAATTACCTTCCAAAGGCACTTGGGAGGTTTAAATATCATCTATAGATACTATCACATTGAGGTTTAGGGTGCCGATATAGGAATCTGGAGAGGGCACAATGACAGCCATAGAATGGCCCATGACCTAGATATTTGCCATCCCATTTTACCCAAAAAATTATAATCTGTTTGTTGTATTACTTGAGAATATTCAATTCTACTTAGAAGAAAAGAAAAACAAATGGGATACATGAGATATATTTAAACTATAGATAAGAACTAAATAAGTGGGTTTTGAGATCGATATAGGATTCAAGAATGTGTTAAATACAGCATTAAGCTAATGACTTCAAAGATGTCCTCTGTGATACAGTGAATGGAATAAACAAGAGTGTCACTGCATCTGTAAATAGAAAGTGATAGTTAAGACCAACTTGTATGTTTCAATCATGGCACCTCTAAAGAGACAGACAGGTCTTCTCTAAATTAACCTCCCGTCAGTGATACCCAGGATAGTCTCCTCTCCCCTGACATAGAAAAACAGCTAAAAACCCATCACTGTTCACCTTCCTCTTGATGAGGTGCCACCAGGTGCATTTTCCCCACGTTTTTCTGATGGAGCAATTGAGGGTGGTTCTGCAGGCACTCGCCATCTGCCTTGCTCCTTTCTGAAATCAGAACTCTGATACTTATAACCACAGCATCCCACAAAGGTGGGTGGATGTGAACACAGGGTCACCGACAGTGAAGTAGGCAGTCCTTCCACTCATTTGTCATTGTGCTAACCTGCCCTGTATTTCCCTGACATCTTTCCCTTGATTCAATAGTTTATGTGTGCAGTGACTCTTAATTTGGTCTATATGCTTTCCTATTGTGTATCCTATGGGCCAGCTTGCCTGCTAGAATACTAGAAGGAAATTCCCAAACATAGGTTTGGAAGACATGGTGAGATTGAATTACTATGTACTCAGCTCAGGTGGGCTAAAATAAACTTGATCTATACTTATAAATAAATACAATACTGTCCAACTTCCGTGACACATCCAGCCAAGCAAGAATTTTACCTTTTACCTATTTCAGAAATGTGGGTGGGTGGGTGGGTGGGTGGGTGGGTGTAAAACAAAAATAGGTGGGTTGTGGCTGGAAAGCAATCTGTGACATATTTTCTATTAAGAAATAAAATCCTCCTTGCAACCACATTGACTTGTACATAAACAAGTGGAGAGAGGTTTCTTGCCTCTGACAGATTTATTTTTATTTTAAAAATTTTTATTGGTTTTATTTGTTTTTGCTCCTTTGGTTTCTAAGTTCACAGTTTACAAATGGTTTAGATTCTATACATTGAAATTGCTCACCTTGGAAAATAAATCTGAACATTCACAAGAAAAAATGTACAATTTAAAGCCATTGCCTTTGCTCTAAACTATTAACCCTCTAAGATATATGACAAAATTGCTCAGTTGTTCAAATCTAATGGCAGGCGCGGGACTGTGTGATCTCAGCTTTGAATTGACTGTTTCTCCTCGTGATACGGTGATCTAATAACTGCTACTCTGGTCAGGAGAAAATAACGCACTCAAGGTAAAAGCTTGCATCGCAAATCTGCTCACTGTCTGTACAAATTTCACTGCAATATGCTTTCTTTGACAGTGTGCTGGACTAGTATTTCCTCTGGAAGACACCATTGGTGAAACCAGTAATGGTTTCCCTGGGAATGTGCCTAGACTGATAAAAGAACTGAAAATAAGTAAGTCGACAAACCCAACCAAATTAAGATGTTTTAGACTTTCATGTTACATGTCGTTTGCTTGGTCTTTGCTAGTAGACTTATCTTCAGAATTTACAAGTGTGTAAAATAAATCTTTCCAAGTCCAGATGAGATGAAGCAAGTTTAAGATGCTTTTACAAAAAGATGTGAACAGAGTTATATAGTGAAGTTTCTGTAGAAAATATATTTCCCAAAATATTAAAGGAAGATATAACTAGAAAGAATTGTATTTGCAATAAAATCAAAGTTAACCTCTGAATCAAATGGCTTACCCCTTCGTATGTGTCTTCTAATTAAAGAAAGATTTTACAGATTCCAACCTTGGGTCGCTAACTTGCAATTTGCAGGATGAATCAAAATTTATTATTAGAAAGTCTTGAAAAAATGCAAGGAAGATGACACAATATTGTGATAGTATTTCTCTACCACCTAAATATTATATTCACTTTTATAACTCCATGCATTCTGTAGGTTAATGCTGGTTACATTAATTACTATCTTTATGACATCCACGTCACACTTTGCATGAATCAAACAAGTGGAGAACTTGGATGTCGGCGCTCAGGAGTAGACGCCTGTGAGCAGTCTGTGTTCAGCATGCTGAATGCAGCATCTTCCCCTCAGCAACAAGGCATGACTGAGGGCAATGGTTCTCCACTTTACCTAACCTAGCCCTCTTTTTTATAACAAATATTTTGGAAATTCCTCTTGTCATGCTGAAATTATATCTAAAACTCATAAAATCAACATACCTGGAGCAGAGCTGTCAGTGACCACCCCTATCTGTGCAAGACCTCCAGGACTAGGCCACTTACAGCACCCTCTAACAATTACCGTTGACATGTGTCTGTCCGAGGGTTTTCAGATGAGAGCCTAGCTATGTTTTGCACAGTCCTCCAGAGTTCTTAGAGTTCTCAGCAGGACTGAGCCTCAGCTGTCCAGCATCTGCGACTTGCTTTATGACACTTCCTTCTTGGTTGCCCTTCCCTTCCATTTCTCCCTTCCCCACCCCTGCCAGTGCTTCCTGTTGTGGCCTTCTGAATCAGGTTCTTGCACATAAATCAGGGTACTTGGGCCATTCTCAGAGTGTGCTTTCAGTGCAACTCAAATGGAGACAGCATATCACTTTTAAAAATAAATCTAGTGCCATACTGTAATATGGAAGAGATAGTAAAAAGAAAATGATTGTAATAAAATTCTGTTTTCCTCATGTAAAAACTCAGGTATATCTACACTACACACATGGTGTTATAGCCAGGTGTTTTCTTCCATATGCAGAAACACCATGAAGAGAACCCCTGCAAAGGCAGACTTCAGGTGCAATGCCCTGATGACTCAGCTGCCACAGGTGGCCCACATATCAGGGACATTATTTTCTTCTTGGTGAAGTTTTAAGCAAATTAAATATGTGCTTCCTTTAACGTTGATGGCAGCTCATGGTGCTATATTTTGAAGAGGGGAAAAAGGACTTTTGATGCCTGTCATTTATAAATAGATCTTTCACTTACATGACTATTGGTGAAACATTGTGTGGGATGAGGGACAACTTGGAGTGTGCTTGACCAGCCCACATGTTGCAGGATCCCATCCCTGCCTACAAAATGCTAGTGACACCCCCAGTTGTCATTTCCCACAACCTACCCTTACAAGCAGCTCCTTAGAGAGTAGTACTGCCTCACTGAAGGCACCAGGGTATAAGACAACCAGAGGATAGGACAGGATTTAGACAGCCTCGGTTTAAATTGATCTCTACTTTTCTCTTACTGTGGTCCTTCTGGCTCACATTCCTCATCTGTAAAATGGAGGAAACTATGCTTTTTCATAAAAAGATTTTCTTGAAGATTAAACGAGTATAGCACATTGCCTAGCATGGAGTGAGAGAGACTGAAATATTAGTTCATTACCACAAATATTAGCTAATTACCACATTTCATGTTTGATCATTGATTTCTTTCTTCTAATTTAAATCATCCTGCTGGTATGGCCACTAGAAGACATAAACTGTGCAGACCTGAAAATACAGGTTAGGGGTGGAGAACTATCTACTTGGCATATATATGTGTTTACCACTATGTCCTACTTTCCCTCCTCCTCATCCCCCTGGCTATTCTTGGTCACTTGTCACTCCCAATAATAAGAACCTGTTGAGAGTACTGCTACTGATCCTGTACCCTATGCTCAATTAGGAGTTTTTAAAAATTTATTTGTTGTTTGGTTTTGGTGCCAAGGATCAAACCCAGAGCCTTGCATGTGCTAAGTAAGTGCTCTGCCAATGAGCTACAGCTCAGCCCTAGGTGTCCTTGTAAAAAGGTGTGCATAGGAAAAAAGGGAAGGAAAGTCTTGACTTAGCCCTTCTTGCTACTATGGTATTGCAAAGAAACAGGCAGCTAGCTAGAGCATTTGAATAACAAATGAGATAATGTATAGGAATGCACTGTTGTAAAGAAACCCAAATTGTTCTTGTTATTTATTAATAGTATCATTAGTCACACAGCTGTTAACACTCAACAAAGAAAGACATTGTGACTTGGTATCTTCCTTTATAAGCGAACCAGCCAAGCACCAAGACTAGATGTTGCATCAGAAGAAACTAGAAAAGAAGATCAAACCTATGGTTCTGCAAAAAGAACTCTTTGAGATGAAGAGCTGGCAGGGAAATGGTGATATCAAGTTAGGAAGAGGAGCAGAGGTATCAAATTAAAGGGTCAGCTTTTTAAGGTTGCAAAAAGTCTTCTTGAAGAGGGGATTACATTGATTGATGTGCCCTGTAATGGGAATTCAGATAATGAAATAAAACCAACATTTAAGAATTTCAGGCTGAGAACTCATTGCCATGGCAACCCTCTCAGAAGGGAACTTGTATGAGAAAATAAGATTCACTTGACTACGCCTTAAAATGAAAACCTACACTACAGTGAAACTAATGCAGAATTCCAAAGTAGCTTAAGCTGCAATGCCTACAGGTAACACTGAAGTTGCACTTCTGTTGTCTGTTGCATTAGATGCTATTTTTTCTCCAGATCCATAACTCGAAGAGGGAACAGCATTTACCTTAGTGGGATCTCTACTGGGAGAAAATCATCCCACCTGGTAAAACTTGGTAATTCTTTTGTCCATTCCAGGAATCATGCATCATGACACTTGTGGAAATTCCAGTAATGCACACCATCTAAACTCTCAGATGGTACCCTGCCCATACTCACATGAAACTACTAAATTTACAAATCAGTCATTAGTTATACCTTAGGGGAAAAGAATTTTAACCTAAATAAAATGTGTGATATATTCAGATTACCATCATTTAATAGAACATTTCTCTTTTTTTGTTAATAAAACATCTCTTAAATTGTCACTTAAAGAAGGTCAAACTGGGCACACTATATTTCATCATTAAAGGGATTACTATCACTGGTAAATATGAATCTATGCTTTAACTAATGCTGGGAGGAGAAATTACTGAGATCCTTTTGAAAAGGGCATGGATTTGGCTCTTAAAAATGAACCTGATGGTAAAACAATTTGCCCGAAAGGAATTTAAGATCCTATTGTGATTGTCTCTGGATTTTTGGTTTTTGTGTTTTTTCTGTTGTTGAGAGGATTAATTGTCTGACTAAATTTGCATGTCTGTATATGGGTTCATATATTTACACTTCGAAGATATCAATGGATAAAGCAATAATCACTGTTGAGACCAGATCACCTTGTCTATAGATTAGTTGTGATTGTACTATTTTTTATGCTAATTGGTGTCTGTTTGTCAATATGTTTTTGTACTTTTATTTTTTTAAAATAAAAATAAAGATCCTATTGTAAAAAAGACAGAAAACTGAAGAACAATTTACAAAATTCCTCATTAAATATTTCTATCCTTACAAATAGAATAAAAGACCATCATGATATATAAGATAATATCTATCACTCTCCATATCGGTGCTTATGTGATAATAGATACCATATTATTAATTTTCATTTACCAGCCCTTGTTCTAAAGGCATTTCTCCTTCACACCCTTAGCACTACCCTCACCCTTGAAACGTCCCAAGGTTTACACCAAATGTACTGTGAAAGATGTCAGAATCAAAATGGAGCCACTTATGTCAACCCTAACGAAAAGAAAGTGAATAAAGGCAGAAGGCTAGTAAGCATGTTTTCATGTATGAGTGCCTGACTGTAACTATCACAAGAGATTCCACCAGAAGCACATTACCCAGTGCTTATTACAGCCTGAATACAAGCAATTCTTGTGCAAGGATCTCTGCCCAGCAAATGTCTGTTCAACCATGGACTGGTGCCACCTTTGTTATTAATTGCTGTGGTCGATTATTGTTTCAAAGTATCTCATGCAGGGCTGGGGATATAGCTCAGTGGAATAAGCACCTGCCTAGGAGGAGCAGGGTCCTGAGTTCAATCCCCAGTACTGCCAAAAAAAAAAAAAAAAAGAACAAACAAAGTATCTCATGCAGTTTTCATTTTGTTTTAAAGACTTCCGCTTGTTTCAATCTTTTTTCATATGCCGCCACTGCTATAGTACTACTCTATTTACAAATAAACTTAATTCATCTTTACAGAGTCTTTCTGATTGTTATTTAGGTTAACACTACACAATTTCCATTTACTTCAGATCATGTTCCTAGGGCAGATTCAGCAGGAAGCGAGGGTAGAGCAAAGGATTTTAAGGGAGGGAAGGATTGTGCTAATTTCAGGAAATTGGGGGCGGAGATAGTATGGTTGTGCTTCTCCGAATGGGTGGGGCAGGTGCCAGTGTGATCACGTTTCTCTGGACGGACAGTGCAGATGGACATGGCTTTATTCTTCTGTGGTTTCCTGCTGTACTTGGTGACAGCCTCACCCATCAGGTGTGACAGAGAGGAAAGGATAAAAGCAAAAACAGCGCCAGGGATATAACTCGGTGGCTCGGCGCCTACATGGAAAGCAGAAGGTCCTAAGTTCAATTCCAGATACCAAAAAACAAGCAAATGCTGCACGGGCTACTATGAGGAGTTATGATAGCGGGCTGCTCCTGGCATACATCTTTATATGTAGTCCACGTCTGGTTGGAACCCACAATAGGTTCTACATACGGGGTACTGGGAATCATTTGGCCAGTCCTGGGATATTGTAATTAACAACTGCTGCTTATTTCCCCAGCCGCATTTGCCATGCCCTCCTGTATCACCAGCTTCAAGGAAGCAAAGGGAGAGGGGAGCCAGGGGCAAGAACACACCCTTCCAGGACAGTCCCCAGGGATCGCGTCCACCGAGGGCCCTGCTCCTAACAAGCCAGCCATAGCTCTGCAGTGATACATATGCATGAGGCTTGTGGGGGAGACTTTAGGTTTAACCCATAACAAGCTTGACTAATACTCAGATCACATAGCTCATATTGGGATATATTTTCGTTTTGGTAACAGGAATCAAACTCAGGGCCTCGCTCTTGCCAGGCAGGCACTGTGCCACTGAGTTACATACCCAGCATTTTTATTTATTTATTCATCTATTTATTTATTTATTATGATTTTATTATTTTTGGAGTCAGAGTCATGCTATATAGTTCAGGCAGGCCTTCAGCTCACTGTGTAGCCCAGACTGGCCTTAAACTTGCGGCTATTTTCCTGTCTCAGCCTCACAAGTGCAAGGATTACAGGTGTGTGTCACCATGCCAGGCCAGAATACTGTGATTCTAAGATTGGTTTTCTTTTGGAATTTTTTTGTTCTGATTTAATTTGGGTTTTGTTTTACGTATACCTTAATGTTTCCCAAGGATCCACTGAAAATCTGTACTCTTATGGATTTTCCTTTAACATAGTTTTTTTCCCTGTTTCAATATCCAGTTCTTTAACATCTAATTGTTCTTTCCATGGTGTCTTATATTTTACCTGTACAAGAATCAATAATGTTAAGGTTGTCAATAATGTACAGGAAAAACAATTTGCATATATTTGAATTTTACTCAAGGGAAATCCAAAGTTGGTGAAAAATAACTGAGTTGTTTCTGGAGTTAAATTGAATAGATTAAGAATCTTGTACAAACTAGGCTTACGAAGCAGAAGGACCAATCAGATTCTTTGTTTTTTGCTTGTTTGTTTGTTTGTTTCATTTGAAACATTATGGTAGAACACAGGGAGAACTGTGGGTAAAAAATTCTAAATTTAAATATTCCCTGATGTTAATAAGCCTGCAATAAATAATAATTCATAGAAAAGAAGTACCAGTGCAAAATGAGCCATTAGATTTACTGATTAGTATTTTTTTCTTTTAGCGCCTAGAGGAAATATGTGGGTACATACTGAAAAAAGCCATCACATGGAATAGACGGAGGAGAAAAATGTAAGAAGAAATTTCTTCTTAAATTAATAAAAAGAATATTTTTCACGGTGACAGATTTTAGCCACAACTTATGCAGTACCCAATTCACTAACTTATTTCTAGACGATTATGTGTGAATATTTCATTTCCTTCCTCTTTGTTTAAAAATGATGCCCCTTTTGAAAACCTGGCAGGTGAGCTGAATTTATCCACACTGCACTCTGTATCGCGTTTCTCTTGACCTCCCTTCCAACTCCCTTCCAATTTGCTTCCTCCCACCATTGGAAGGGTTCAGTACTTTTATCATCTTCTAATGTATCCTGCCAAAGTGGAAAGCAATTTGATAAATTTCTTTAGAGAAAGGTATTCGGCAATTAATTTTCTACAGGTCTCATGAATATTTGCATTTTAAAGGAAAACTGCAGGGAAAGAATAATGCCTGACCATCATAAAATAGTCATTAATTATGAAACTGCAGGCAACAGTGGGAAGATTTTTAAAAGGAATGAGGGAACCACAGAATACTGTCAAGTCACATGATGCAAACAATGAGTTTATGTCTTGCATGTCTTAGAAAATATCTAATAGTGTATTAGTACATATTATGTCTTGTATTTATTAAATAAATAAGTGATCATACTGTTTGTTTCACTCCAGTAAAAAATGTAAAGAATCATTTCCTTTGATAAAATCAGAGTAAAAGCAGTGTCTTAGGTTACTATGCTGTGATACTGAAGCAGAAAACTTGTATCAGTCAAATATTTAATTTACTCCTGGACATTTCCCCGTCCCCCCTCCAGGTAGGCAGGACTATGTGAATAGTAATGGCCAATGAAATGGGAGCAGAAATGATATGCACCACTTTTATCTTGAAGCAGTAAAAAGTTCATACACAATTTTGGAAATTCTCTTTTCACTGAGTAAGGAAGTTGAGATTTCCAAACATCATAGCAAGATGATGAACTGCCCAAAACCCTCTGACATTTTGGGGTTACTTGAAGCTACCCAGGACTCTCGCTGATCCAAAGCAATAAGGTAATATGCCCCCACTGTGAAACTGCCACACTGCCTTGTAGTTGCTTTCTTATATTTCTGCTATACCAATGTAACGATTCACTCAATATTCGTTTTTGTAACTTTGCTACTGAGCAACACGTAGTAAAACCATAACATCAGAAGATCTTTACATTAAAAATTACACTGTAGATTTAAAATAATTACAGATGGTGATGATTGGATCTATTTTAACTTAGTGCATCTATTGTGAAATAAAACTATATTATGTTGTGTGCTTTTGTTAATGCAATAATTAACTAGTCATAATAGGGATGATATTATTGAAGATTACAAATAAGATATTAATGAAGACTGTTAAGAATACTTTTAATTACTTAAGTAAATATGTCATACTAACTGAAGACTATATGGTAATTTACTTTGGCTTAAAAATATCAAGAAATGACATGGTAAATGTCTAGCAGTCTGGTGTAAGGAATATATGAAAGTAAGAATAATACCCATTTGCTAAATCGCCAAATTATAAAGTGTGAAAACAATTTAAATTAAAAATAATATTGTAGGGCCAGGGATATGGCTCAGCGGCACAAACACCTACCTGGCAAATGCAAGGTCCTGAGTTTCATTCCCAGTACCAAAAATAAATAAATTAATTAATTAATTACTTAATTAAAAGTAATATTGTAAAAAACGGCTGTTTTAAAAATTTTTTAAACATCTGTTTTAGAGAGGATTACATTTCTTCCATTCTTTTAAATTCATTACCTGAATTGGTTCCCAAATAGCCGCATGAGTTGGACAGGTCTGAGATAACAGTGATAGTTTGCTGGTTCTCTGTGCCTGGAAATTGGGGCTACACCATAACTAGTAGAGTAAACACTAACCCATTCTGGTGAAAGATTTATGAGAAATTTTCTTTGACATAAGTAAAGCAACTCAAATTGAGTTTGTTTGCCATTTTAATAATCAAGATGAAACCCAGATGTTTTCATCTTAACAACCAAGTTGGTTATTAAACATCTATCATGGAACATTTACAAAGTACACGCCTATAACACATGCACACATTCATAATTACGTTTCCAAGAACTTTCAACTTCACACAAAATAATTAGAATTTGATGACATTAACATTATTATTTATTTAATGGTGGCCAAGTATATCACATTATATTAAGTAGGAAGCCTCATATCCTCTTTCAAGAAAAAAGAAGGAAGGAAAGAATGATGGAAGAAAGGAGGGAAGAAAGGAAGGGAGGGAAGAAAGAAGGAAGAAAGAGATTCTTTTTGTGAATAAGAGACCAGACATCTGCCAGGCCTGGTGGCACATGCCCATAGTCTCAGCACTTGAGAGGCTAACCTAAGAAGATCACCATGAGTTTGAGGCCAACCTGGGCTACATTGTGAGTTCAAGGCCAGCCTGAACTGTGTAATAGCAACACCCTGTCTCAAAAAGAAAAAGAAGAAAAAAGAAAGAAACCCCAGATAACAAGAGACCAGACATTTGTTGGGAACTCCACTTATTCATCTAAGTACATGGTCATTAATTTAACTGAACATTTCACTTCACACTTCGTGTATTTCCTGTCTCCATTTTTATCCACTAATATTACAATAAATTTAGCTTAGTATTATCTGCTAACTTTATTCAAGTAAAATGTAATTAATCTTTCAAAAATAGCAACCAAATAGTACCACCTAAGGTAGTGAACAGATCTAATTCCATTCCTATGATGGCTAGAGTATTACTTTGGCTCATCTACAGACCATTTAATAAAAACTAATTTAGTCCTTATATAAGGGCAGCAGGTAGTATAACACTGTATATAAGTATTTTAAGATGATCACAGTGATAATTCTTTTCCCAATTAAAAGGATGAGTATTGTTTTAACAGTTTCAGATGAAATCCTTCCTATTTTTTCTTACATTTTAAAAATATATCATTAGAAATGCCAGTAAATTTACTGGAAATTCTTTGAGGCCTCAAAATCCATATTTTCCAAGTTGGCAACTTCTATACACATCATTTTCCAAGTGGTTCAGCCCTTTGCTTTTTAAAATCAATAAACCATAGTGATAAAATTTTAATTATTCCCTGAACATGCACACCTGTTTCGATTTCCCTTATTTTCCTATAGTGAACACATTAACCAGCTTGTTTCATAGTTTACTTTGCTCCATTCTCTTTGAACTTCAGTTTTCTCCTCTAAAACAGAATGGGGTCTTAAATATTGATTCATTTGCAAGAAGAAATTGTTTAAGAAAGGAAAGACTAAAATAAAAATAAAATATCTAACAGTTTTAATAATTTTGAAAAATCAAAAATCAAAAGCCAGTATAAAACTGGCTTTCAGGCAGGAAATATTACAATGTCTGACTTGAAACTATACTATAAAGCTACTGTGACAAAAACAGCATGCTACTGGCAAAAAACAGACCTCCAGATCAATGGAACAGATTAGAAGATGCAGAAACAACTACAGACATACTCAGCCACCTTATCTTTGACGATAGTGCCAAATACATTTACTGGAAGGAAGACATCCTCTTTAAAAAATCATGCTGGGTAAATTGGTTCTGCATATGCTGAAGATTAAATTTAGGCCCATATCTTTCACTGTGAACTAAACTAAATTCAAAATGGATGAACGATCTAAATATTAAAACAAAAACATTAAATCTGGTGGAAGACAGAATAGGTAAAACATTTGAAGAGATTGATGTAGGCAAAGACTATGAATAAAACTCCGATTGCATAGAAACTATCACAAAGAATCAACAACTGGGATCTCATCTTATTAAAAAGCAAGAGAAACCACCAAAAAAGTGAAGAGACAACCCACAATGTGGGGAAAAATGTTTGCCAGATATTCCTCAGGCAAAGGGTTACTATTAAAAACATATAAAGAACTCAAAAGAAAAATCAGACCTCCCAAATTTAAAGACCCGATCCAAAAATGGGCCTCTGAGATGAATATACACTTCTCAGATGAAGAAATACAAACAGCAAATAAACATATGAAAAGATGCTCTCCATATCACTGGTCATTTGAAAGATGCAAATTAAAACAACACTGAGATTCCATATCACCCCAGAAAGAATGGCTATCATTAAGAAATCAACCAATTACAAATGCCAGCAGGGCTCTGGGGATAAAGGAACCCTTCCCTACTGTTGGTGGGACTAGTGCAGTGGCTGTGGAAATCAGTATGGAAATTCCTCAAAAAACTAGGATGAGAGGTCCCACTTGACCCAGCTATTCCCCTTCTGGGTATCATCCCAGAAAAAATAAAAACATTGTAGTACAGTAATATATGTGCATCCATGTTTATAGTAGTACAACTTGTTATAGCTAAACCTTGGAACCAACCCAAATGCCCATCAACTGAGGAATGGATAAAGAAAAATGTGGTCTTTTTAGACAATGGAGTACTACTCAGCCACAAGGAAGGATAAACTGGAGACTTTTGTAGGTAAATAGATGCAATTTGAGACCATACTCATAAGTGAAAAAAACCAGATGCACATGTGTAAACATCATATTGTCTCCATTGTGTGACAAGCTGAAAGAGTAAATAAGATCCAAAAGGCACAATAGATATTGTAAAATGAGAAGAAACTTCAAAAGGAAAGAGAAACGGATGGGGAGTGTAGAAAAGAAGGAATGGAAAAGCAATATATACATATATATAGATAGATAGATGCAATATATATATATATAATAGTTAAGATAGTTATACTACTAATTTCTCTTAGAGTTTATGCTAATATTGTTGGACAATTAAATGCTTGCCGATATCTTGTACTCTGAGGAACTAATTTAAACGTAACAGTGCACAATGCATTAACAATTGTTACCCTCCTATTATCATGTTTTGAAATTTTGTTGTATCTTTTTTTCTCTTTAAAATAAAAATATAAAATAAAATTGGTTTGCGAAAAGTTTCTGAATCGATCTCAGGACCTTGAGCTTGTGAGGAAGGCTGTGCCGCTGAGCTATATCCACAGCTTCCTAAGTTTTCTTATTTTAAGTAAACTCATCAATGTACATTGAAACAGCATTTCATACTTACATGTACTGAAAGCACAGCAAACATCCAGGTTTGTCTAATGGTGTGAGATTCTGGATGTTTCTTCTTGAAAACAGCAAAGCCACTATTTGTATCAAATCACAGCACTGATATAGTCAGTGTGCCTAAACTCAAGTGTTTTAATTATCTTCCTACCCTACAGTTTCAGAAAAGGTACAATCTGTATGGGAAAACAAGGAAGGAAGGAAGGAAGGAAGGAAGGAAGGAAGGAGGGAGGGAGGGAGGGAGGGGTGGAGGGAGGGAAGGAAGGAAAAGCCAATAGATTCTGGCCAAATTGTGTAGCTTACTACTAGGTTTTAAAAGCTGTTATTGTATAATTTTATTTTCCCTGCTGTAACTGAGACATAATAAAGTCAGAGCATGTTGCAGAAGAAGAGCAGGCTGGTTAAATACCTCCAAATACAGCTAGAAGAGAATTCTTTTCATGTCAATCTATGTTTTTTTTTTTTTTTTTTTTTTTTTGGTGGTACTGGGGATTGAACTCAGGACCCTGCGCTTGCTAGGCAGGTGCTTATTCCACTGAGCTATATCCCCAGCTCCTTCATGTCAATCTAGTATAAAAGATATAGATTAAATCCATATTTTCTGAATTCTCTAAATTGCTAAAATTGAGAAGGGATGTAGCATACTTAGCTATGGAACATTTGTTTAGGAAGATTAAAACAAATCTAAATGATAATACCTTCAGGCAAAAACAGTAAATTTCTACAAATGAGCAATTTCTGAAGCCATTTATTTATATGTGCATGTGTACACACATCCGAGTAAAGATTAAACTGAGCTCAGAAACACACATAAACATATAATATCTAATACGTGAACAATATTAGAACTCAGGACTTACTAGTTTCCTGCTTTAACTCTGTTAGCCGCCCATTATCACCTTTTTCTTCAAAAGAAAGTAAATTTAAAAATGGAGAGGAGAAAGTAGATGAAGTTGCTACAGTTTGGAGATTCTGTAGTTTTAAATCCAAAAATATTACGAAAAGTTTAGCAGCTATTTAGGGCACACCAAATGTCAGAACCAGAACAACCCAACAGGGCGCATAACATAGCAAAATCCTCAAACTCAGTTCTTCAGATTTTTGGAGATGGTTTCCTACGTCTTTTTAGACAAGGTTGACTTCCAAAACACGAAGGATGAAAAATAGTAAGAAATATGTAATATAACAATACTCACAACCGATCGGAGATTATTTTCCTTCACCAGCTTCAGAGATGATTTATAGCAATTTGCCAGGTCTTCCTTGTGGGAACCATTAATATGGCCTCTGGCTATTGGCCCTACAGTGTGGATGACATCTATAAATGCAGAAAAGAAGGACAAATAGGGTAAGCAAGGTATTTTTTTCTTTTCACATAATTGATGCTTTATTTATTTTAGGTATTTATGGTGGAACTTAGGGAAAAGCAAGCTAAAAAATACTGAAGATTCAAATGCTTCTTTGGTAAAAAGATGTTAGAGAGCCCAACAGGCAATTTCCCAAGAAGGTAACAACTGTGAGGAAGGCCTTGTTCCCAACCAGTGAATTGCTCCATCATTACTGGTCAGAGCCAAGTGAGACAGATTATAACGTAGGACCTGCATCACTGGCATCCTGGCAAAAGACAAATCCTTGATGGGAAATAAATTGAGAAATAATTGCCTGCAAAATGAACATCTGAGTTGACATGGGAAGAAACAGCTAATGCAAGGCGTAGCTTCCCTCATGTTCAGGCAGTACACATGACCAAGAGCAAGGTTCTGGAAAATGTCGAGAATTTCTAATAATCATAATAATCCTAAACAGAATTATTTCACAGTATCCCTACCAATTTTAAAGTGCAACCTATCAATCCTCATATACATGAGGTATGTTAGGGAGAAGAGTGCATATGTGTTTTAATAGGTTGTTAGTCATATTTTAATGTAATAAAATGTTCACAAAGTAATCTATACTTTTCAAACCCTATGTATATTTAAAAATCCACATTTTATTTTTCTGTTTCATACAAAACCCAGCTATTTTGCTAATTTTTAAATCTCTACATACATAAATTTTTATTAGTAGGGTACTGGGGATTGAACCCAGCGCCCAATATATACTAGGCACAAGAAATGAAATTTTACTCCAAACTACTTAAAATGCCTTGTAGCGCTTGTTTTCTAATTTTTGTGTTGCAATTAGGTCATTTTGTTTCTGTAAGTCAGAACTAATCAACTTTGATCCAAAACATAAATTTTGAAAGCCAAGAGGGGTGGCCCATGTCTGTAATTCATTCCGTCTACTGAGGAGACTGAGGGAGGAGGACTGTAAACTTGAGGTCAGCCTGGGCAACTTAGCAAGAACCTGTTTTTAAAAGGGGAGTATGACTTAATGGTATAACACTTACTTACAATAGTGGTAGGGTTAAGAATATCAAACACATATTCAGGCTATATTATTATAATATTATAGTGAAATGAAATCATTTGCTTCTGATCAGTACCACTTAATTTAAATAATTAGGACAAGAATAAGATATATGACAACTTGGGAGGCTGAGACAGGAGGATCATAGCAAGTTTGAGACTAGTCTGGGCTACAAAGTGAGCTCTAGGCCAGCCTGAACTGCATAGTGAGACACTGTCTTAAAAAGACAAAAATAAAAAAAAAAAGAATACATGACAGAAATAAAACTATGACACAGTTTATAACTGCTCATGAAATTAGAAAAGTGATGCATTAATCACAAAGGGAAAAAAAATCTTGGTTGTTTGCCTGCAAAATGTTGAGACTACTATTTGGTACCTGAGAAAAACTCCAAAGGGTTTGTTTCAAATTACTTATTTGAAAAAAAAAAAAAAAAAAAACAAATTACTTATTTGGTTTCAAATTACTTATTAAACAATATTTAAGTGCTTGCCAGACAATGATGAATATGATGTCATGTGATCAAAGCAGAAACACAATTAATAGAGATGCTATTTCATAGGAGTGCCTGGTTCCCAACGCAGTTACAATTGCTACAGTGTAGAAGGGGAGATGATGAGAGGAAATTAGATTGTACTTAACAAAATATAGCACAAAGTAATATCATTTATGTGGTAAAACTAACAAATAATAAAAGTAACAATATTTTGCTTGGCATATATTCAAGCAATACCAGCCCTGTACCCTATTTAATGAATTATCATATGAATATGCTATGTTAGTTCCTATCTCTTAAATATATGCCAGAAGAGAAAAAGAAGAATTGTGCTTAGATTTCTTTCATTTTACTCCTTGGTACTACTTGTTTGTATCCTGCTATGTTTATTCTGAATCCTCCAGTGACCACAGATGAGACAAAAGCTGGAGAGAAACAACGTAGGACTCTATAACCCAGTATTTCCCAAAGTCAGTGCAGCAAGTTACGAGCTTAAAAGTCAATTGTATTTGGGAATCGCTGGACAAAATGAAGTCAAACTATTTACCATACTGTGAGACTTCTCTGGGCTTTTATTAGACCCTAAGGAGTAGTGAATTTCCAGGAGAGGCACATAGAATGCTCCATTTCCCAAATACATTTGACTATTGAAACCTTTGTGTTTTTCAGAGTACATCATAGGACCAAGTTTCTACAAATTAACTTTAGGACAATCTTGTTTCAGAGCCAGTCTCACTGTCATTGTCACAGCCAAAGCTGAAGTCTATAGGAGTTTTCTTCCTTCCCTGTCACCTCTTTATATCAAACCCCATATGAACCCCATGCCCATTTTGTGGATGGTGAAGACTAAGCAAAAGTCCTCTCAGGTGGGGTCCTAAAGGATGTGTCTACTTGGTCCAGGTGAAGAGAAGGCTTGGAGGCACTGATGGGAAGGAGAGCTTTGGAAAGGAGCCTGCAGTGATACAGTAAGACATTTTTCCTTTGCTTTCCCTTAACCATCATAGTCTGCATAACTTAACCAGAACTTATGAAAACATCTTTCCTTGCATTTCTTCAGTTCTCCATTTCATTTAAAAGTCTGAGGACAAAACAACCAATAAACGAGCCTCCTCAACATCAAACTATTGATCTCTGTATTTTATGCTGTATATTAAACTTACAGCCTCTGAGATCAAGTGTTATTATCGACCAACGCAATGACCTCTCAGATCCACAAAGCTAGAGGTGAATCAATATGAGGCTTGAAAGGAAATTTCTTTCATTATTTTAATTGTTCATAATACTTGTGAGTAAACTGCTCCATGCCATTTTCCTCATTTTCTGTTATAAAATTCAATCAGGAGGCCTGGCTTCTCTTTCCACTTCTAGCGCTAAATCATCAGGGTACCAGGTAAAGCCATTATTTTACTGGTCCCTGACTTGATTACCTCATCAGTAAAACAAATCATATGCTCAGATGGTCCTGTCATTACTTCTGTGTTGTATGCAGTCACTAATATTTAGTCTTATGGAGATAGGTAATGGAGTACAGGGCAGTTACAGAAGACCTTGTGTATGAGTAAGTGGCTCAAAAGGTTTGCCTTATGAGAATTCTTTTTAATACCCAAAATATCATGTATTAATCTTCTACAGTACTACTCTCAAAATCCACTGAAGGTGTACATTAGGACAGAGAGCTATTATGATTTCAATGATGCTTTTCATTAACTCACATTCTATTAAACACAATAAAATCTTTATAGTGGAAAGACATATGTAAAGACATACATTCTCCTACTTGGCTAGCATCTCTCTGGCATGAATCAGATATAAAATGTTCCCCCAAATTCTCATTTGTGTGGAAGGTGACTGGGTCATGGGGACACTACTGTCATCATGGGGACACTACTGTGAGTTTATTCACTAAGGAGCTCAGTAGCTGAATGTGCCACCAGAAAGTGAGGCCTATCTCGAAGTGGGTCACTGGGAGTGTAATCTGGAAGGGCACAGTCTCTCCTAGCTCTCCCCTTCTCTCTCTGCTTCCAGGCTGCCATGGCTGAGCACCTTTTCCTCTGCCATGCCCCTCCGCTATCCTCATGGTTACCTGGTAACCAAGCAACCATGAACTGAAATGATGAACCAAAATAAGCCTTTCCTCATGTAAGTTGTGGGTGTTGGGTGTTGTGTCCGTTGAAAGGAAACTGACTAAGAGAGACTTTGGTGACAGAGAACTGGAGTAATTGTTGTGACCATGTGATTTGGAAACCTTTGGAATTGGTTTGAAAAGGCTTGGAGGCGCCAGCTAGACAAGCCCTAGAGTGCTATAGGCCAAGCTTGATGGGTGATTCTGGTCACAGCTCAGAGTCCTGATAGAAATATAGATGGTAAACATCAGGCATGGGAGCTTTCAGGTAGGAACAAGGACCCCACTGACAGTCGGACTTCAGGCCATGTGTATTACACCCTGGCATAAAATTGGTCTACCTTTTGCCCATGAGACTTGAGACTATGGAGACTGAGATTAAGAGCAGCTGATTAATTAATCTGGCAGTGGAAATTTCAAAGCAGACCAAAGTTCAGGATGTGATATGTGTACTGCTGGTTGCCTTTAGTCAGCTCTATAGTGAGAATCAAGAGCAAATGGGAGAGCTCAGAGATTTGAAAAGTCTAGCGTTTCACTACAAAGGAAGTACCTGAGAAATTAACAAAGAGGAGAGCATGGATGCCAAAAAGATTAACACTGAAAGGAACCCAAGCAGCCTGTGTTGAGTCATTCCTATAATCCCAGCACTCTGGGGGAGGCTGAGGCAGGATCCTGTCAGCTTGAGGCCAGCCTGAGCTACATAGTGAATTTAAGGCCAGCCTGAACTATATAGGAAGACCTTGTCATAAAACAAACAAACTTTACAAAATAAAAAGAAGCCAAGCACTTTGCATCTGGACCATAGAAACGTAGGTTTAAGGAATCTGATCAATTGGTCAGACCCCAGCCATCCCAGGCCGCAAGGTGCTGAAGTGTAAATGTTTCATTTGGAAAGAGAGGCCAGCAGACTCTGGGCATTTAGTGCTACAAAAGGAAACCAGGGAGCAGAATGCTCATCTGGGGGTCCTGTAGCTGAGTATGCTACCAGAGTGACGCCTGGGAGGTAGAGCCTGGGCTGGGCTGGGCGGGGCTGGGACCCAGAAGGGTATATTTTTGTCCTCAGTTCCTCCCTTCTCTCTGTGCTTTTTGGCTCCCGTGGGTTGAACACATTATTTTTGCCATACTGTGTCTGCCTTGGAGCCAATCGACCGTGGACTGAAACTGTAAGTCAAAATTTTGTCTACTGCTCCACTTTAAACTGTGGGTATCGATCCGGGGAAGATGGCGACCGGGTGAGCAGCAAGGGAGCGAACCTCCTTAATAAACACCACCAGCTCGAGACAGACTTGGTGAGCGTGAATGCCGGAACCTCGGCTGGGAAGTTTAAACTGGGCGTATTTCTCTGAGATGCCGGGGGAGATGTGGTAGGGCGGACCAGGCTGCCGGGGCGAGACGTGGGAAAGTC
>PVLD010019784.1:0-35488 GCA_004027595.1 Dinomys branickii
TCCATGCCCTCCTCTTCCACAGGCTCGGGATGTTTACAAAGTAAGCACCCCAGCTTCCTCCTGAGTCACTCAGCTAAACCTCTAGATTCCCCAAGTTGACACAATGTATCAACCATAACATGGGATTACAGGAGTGTGCCATACCTGGCCCCTTTTTGTGTGTGAGACAGTCTCTCAGGAAATTTTCTGATCTGGCCTTGAACTTATGATTCTTCTGCTTCAGCCTTTGAGTAGCTGGGGTTAGAGGCCTGTACCACATACCCAGCTACTGTCCTCACTTTAGCATGAGGAAGCCGAAGCTCAGTGAGGTTGAAGAATCAGGCCACATTCAGGAGAGTAGGACACCACAGTGCATCCTGACTCCACTGACCACCTTTTAGTGATCGAGTGTGTGTGTGTGTGTGTGTGTGTGTGTCTGGGGAGTCAATCCGAGGCTTTTATACTGAGCTATACCTCCAGACTGTCTTTTTGCCTTTTTTTCTTAAGCCAGGTCATACTGTGTAATGTAGACCAGGGGTCCCCAACCCCAGAGCCAAGCACCTTATAGCCTGGTAGGAACCAGGCTGCCCAGCAGGAGGAGGGCAGCAGGCAAGGCGGCAAAGCCTCACCCAAGAGCTGCCTGCACTGCTCACCTTGTGGCCTGAGTTCTGCTTCCTGTCAGGTCAGTGACGGTGTTAGATTCTCCCAGGGCATGAATCCTGCTGCAAACCGCAGTGTCAGGGTCTGGGCTGTGCTTTTGTGAGTCCAATGCAATGATAGAAATAAAAGTGCGGAGTGCTTGCAATGTGCTTCAGCCATCCCACATCTATACCTCACCCCAATTTTGTCTCCCACTGTTATGGTTGATACATTTTGTCAACTTGGGGAGTCTAGAGGTTTGGCTGAGTGATTAAGCAGGAAGCCAGGGTGCTTACTTTGTATACATCCTGAGTCTGTGGAAGAGGAGGGCATGCAGATTGTGTGAGAGCTACACGCCCCCTGGGTGGGGGTAGGCTGTTTACAGTGTAAGGGAAGGAGAGAGGCTGCTTGCAGCCATTCCTCCCTTTTTCTGGTTGTTTTTGCTGTGCTCTGCCACCCTGAACAGTTTGCTCTCTGGCATGTGCCACTCTGCCTCTGTGCCAGCCAAGTATGGACTGAAACCTCCACAAACTGTAAGCTAAATAAACCTTTCCTTCCTTCATTTTGGGTATTTTGTCTCAGTAACAAGAAAAAAGTAACCAAGACACCCACTAAACTGGTCTCAGTACCAAACAGGCTGGGGCCTGCTGGCCTAGTGTGGTCTCAAACTCATGATCTTCCTGCCTCAGCATCCCGCATGATGGGGTTAGAGGCATGTGCCACTGTCCCTGTCTTTTGTTTGTTAGTTTATTGTAGCAACTACATTAATGGCATTTGACAGAACTCAAAATTTTCTCTTTTTTTTAGTTTATTCTAGATATTATAATTAGTATTATAGTCTAGATATTCACCCCATGTTGTATGTGTTACAGATGTCTTTTTATCCTCTGTACTTGTCTTCTTTTTGTAATGGCCTCTTTTGTCATACAGAACTTTATATTCTGATGAATTAAATGTAACACCCTTTTATGATTCTTCTTTTTGATTTTCTCTAAGAAATACTGCCTAATCCTAAAATCATACTGGTGTTTTCCTATTTTTTTCTAATAAGTTTTATTTTATTTCATATTTAAGATCCTTAGTTTTTCTGAAACTGGAGAAGTTTGAGGTGAGGATCTCATTTTATTTTTTTAGTTTGCTTTTTTTTTTTTTTTATCTTTTTGAGACAAGGTTTCACTGTGCAGCTTAGGCTGGTCTTAAGTTCACTTTGTAGCCCAGGCTGGTCTCAAACTTGCAAAGATCCTCCTGCCTCAGCCTCCCAAGTACTGGAATTACAGGCATGCGCCACCAGGCCTGGCAGTTTTCAATTAGCAATAATTGATATAGGGGAATGAAACTCCCAACCTCCTAGATGTACATAATGCCGAGTTTGAGGAGTGAATTCTAGGAACAATAGAAGTTAAGAGCAGGAAGAATTTATTGAAAGAAAGCTTCTGTCTAAGAGGGACAGAAGGGGGTCTGGAAAGTGGGTTGGCCCCCCAGGTTTTCTTGAAATAGTTTCCAATCTGTGAGACTAAACTAGGACAGTGCCTTTATTTTTTAAAAAAGAAAATCAAACAAACAAGATGGATATTATTATATATATTATTCCATATGATACATATTACTATATGTATTGAATATATATAATAATAACAAAATATGGCAGTGGAAATCAAGTAACAAATGAAGAAGACAGCTGAGCAAAAACCTCAGACTTCGGTTCTACGGCTATGACTTGCTGCTAATGGTTCTCTTTGTCCTACCATTGTTATAGACATAAAACAGGTCTGATAATAATTTTAAGTGGCCTGGCAGACTCACCAGGAGGTTTAAATAGTTTATAAGTATTTGTTGTATTATGCTTTCTGTCTTGCTTCAGTGAAGATGTACTTTTAAGTGGTCCTGTTTTTTAACATTGTTTCACATTCTCAGACAGATGTTAGCTTTCTTCCAAGGTATTGATAATCCCAGTTTATCACAATATTTCCAATCAAGAAAGGAAAAGAACTCTTTTTTTTTTTTTTTCATCTTTTTGAGACAGGCTCTCACAGTGCAGTTCAGGCTGGCCTTGAATTTACTTTGTAGCCCAGGCGGGCCTCAAACTCACAGTGATCCTCCTGCCTCCTGAGCCTCCTGATTGATCCTTAGCCTCCTGAGAGCTGGGATTACCGGCATGCACCACCACTCCTGGCCTGGAGTTTTCCTATGTAAGGTAGAAATTTTTCATTTCTGTAAAGATGCAGTGCCAGTTTCTCTTCAATCAGTTTTCTTCCTTAAGAGAGAGTTGTTCCAGTGAATGATCATTGTTACCTATTATGTCCGGATCCCAAAAGAAACTCAACATTTTTCTGTGAAGACAAAAAGTACCCAACTAATCTGAAAGCTCTCCGTCATCAAAGGGTTGCCCACCTATTATAGTGTGTATCAGGTCCTACAGGGAAGCACTGACCCTGCGCTGTCAGGAGGAGGGACGCATTCTTACTTCAGCTGACGGCGGTCGGGTCCACAGTTACCCTGCTCCAACGCAGGACAGCACGGCAAGCGGCAGGGTGGTGGGGAGCAGAGAGCGTTTTTTTACATAAGGTTTTGCTCCATTGCTAAACTGTCCACACTAGACTGGAACTTGTGACCCTGCCTCAGCGCCCGGAGTGCTGGGATTGCAGGTGTGCGCCTCCACCACACCCAGCTTCACCGCTGTGGAACTGCCGCAGTACCCCTGCGCTAGCAGGAGGGCGGGGTGGGCCACCGGGGCGCTGAGAGAAACCGCGGGAGGAGCGGGAGGAGCGAGGAGCGGGCGCCTTGCCCTCCGCACCCGCTCTGGGGCGGAGCCACCTGGATGATCCTGCAAACCGATTTCTCTTAAGAATATTTTGGGCAAACTTTAGGGAAGACTGGTACGAGCCAGAGCACGGATGGAAATGGAAACCCAGGGCCCGTCTAGACCGGCCCTTCCGGGGCGTGAGGGGAGGAGCGGCCTGCCCCCCCCCCCCCCCCCCCCCCCCCCCCCCCCCCCCCGCCCTTGGCCTGAACCAGCAGCCTGCAGCTTGGATGTAACTTCCCTCCACAGCGCTCGGCTTGCTCCTCAGATGACCAGACGGTCCGTCTGGAAGGGCTGCGAGGCCCGCCCCGACTGAGCTAGAGGACGGTCTCCTGCAAGCCCATGGCTATTTCCTGGCCTGCTCACCCCGCCCTCCCCTTTCATCGTGGAGCGAGGAAGACGTGTTGAGGTCCTAACCCCCAGCACCCGTGTCTTTGTTTTCTGTTGCTAAAGCACGCGATACCACACACTGGGTCAATCATAAAGGAAAGAGGGTTATTTGGGGTTAGGATTCTGGGCCAAGGTTGAGGGCTTAGTGCTGGCGGTTTTGCTGCCCAGTCCAAGCTGAGACAGGGCACCTGTGAGGGTCGATACATGGTGTCAGATTGAGGAACAGAGACCAGTAAACATCTCACTTTGTAAACGCCCTCAGCCTGCGGGCAAGAGGAGGGCGCAGAGATCGTGTGAGAGCTACATAGCCTGCCCTAGGGGTGCTGGACTGCTTACATTGTAAGGGAGAAAAGGAGGCTTGCTCTTCACTGATTTTGCTCTTGTTGCTTTGCTGTCTTCTGCTGCACAAACTGTAAGCTAAATAATCCTTTCTTTCTTCATTATGGGTGTCAGGTCTTTTGTCTCAGTAAGAAGGGAAAAGTAATCAGTCCTTGGCAAGAGCTAGGGAGCACGTAGGTCTCTCTCCACCAGTCTTTCTCCTGCTTTCAAAGCCACCAGCCCTGTCACAGTGGTGCACACCTGTAGTCCCAGAATTTGGGAGGCTGAGATAGGAGGATTGCTGCAAATTTTAGACCAGGCTGGGCTACATAGTGAGTCCAAAGCCACATAGTAAGACTCTGTCTCCAAAAAAATAAATACATAAATAAATAAAATAAAATAAGCCAGGTGTGGTGGCACATGTGTGTAATCCCAGCACTGGGGAGGCTGAGGCAGGAGGATCGTTGCAAGTTTAAGACCAGCCTGGGCTACAAAGTGAATTCAAGACCAGCTTGAACTGCATAGCAAGGCCCTGTCTCAAAAAGGCAAACAAAACAAAACAAACAAAGACAACAACAAAAAAATTAAAGTCACCATGAATAACTTGATGACCTTGTCTAACCCTGATTAACTCTTAGAGGCCCCCACTCCTAAACATCAGGGTTGAATTAAATTAAATTTCTACTCTTTTAATACATCACAATGGGGATTAAGCTCCAACATGAGTTTCAGAAGGGAACAAAACATATTCAAATCCTAGCACTTTATAAATGTGACTTTATGTATGTGTGCATGCATGTATGTATGCAGCCTAGGCTGGCCTTGCAGTGATTCTCCTGCCTCAGCCACCGATGTGCTAGGATGATAGGTGTGGGCCACCACTTACCTCTACTGCATTCGTTAAACATTGAACAAATAATACGTATTTATCTTACTGAGAAAAAAGGGAAAAAAAAAAGTATAAAAACTTCCCAGGTTCCTTTTTCATACAGTAATCATTGTTAGTATTTTGTCACCTACCCTTCCAGACATTTATGTGAGCCAGTTTTAGGGAAGAGAAAGTGTAGGGAATTCCCTCCATGCTGAGGAAATTATTTCCAGTAAGAGGAGGATTTCCAGGAAACCCTAATGCTCCCAGGAGGCCGGGAGGATCTGAGTGCGTGTCTCTTCTTGCGTCTGCTTGTGATGTGGGGAAAGGTTCAGTCAAGGAGTGAACCTGGGAGGAATGAATTCCTCTGCTTCCTCCCCTGTCCTCAAATGAGTGCAGCAGCCAGAGTTTCTCCCTCCCCCAGGAGAGCCTGGGCTTTGGAATGACCCACTGGGCTTCAGATCCTCTCTCTTGCTCACTGGTGCAAGCTATCTCACCTCGATGGGCCTCGGGTTACCCATCTCTAAAAAGGGGGTAGAATTATAGTCATGCAACATGGTGGCTGGGAGGACTGTATGAAATGACGCGTGCTCAGTGCAGTGTGTGCAACCAGGGAAACGCTGTGGTATCATTAACATAGAGACGGGGGGCCTAGCGTGGCTCAGTGTAGCCCTCAGCAGACTGTACAGTACCAGCTCATAGAAACTGAGACCCGCACAGAACCAGACCAGACCTTCTGACACGAGAGAAGTCTTTATTGGGGGGAGCGGTGCAGAGGGGTAGCAGGCTGCCTAGTGGACCAAGGCAGCAGCAAGCTGAGCAAAGCGTGGGCTTTTAAATTCTTTTTCGGGGTGGGTGTCAGTGGGCCATTATAGCCGGAGTGGGGCTGGCTGCTTTGTGACTTATCATTCCAGACTTGATCAGTAGGAATACGGGTGATGTGTCTTGTTGGTAGCTATTTCCTGCTGAGGAGGGGCGTTGTTAAGTCTATTTCTGGGTCGTCATTCAGGACCGGCTGAAACTGGAAATCTGAAAGAAGCATAAGGTTAAAATTTTGGGTTGCGAATGAGGGAAAGGACACGGTGCTGCGAGGGGATGCAGCATTGTTTGAGAGCAATTGAGCTTACAGGGCTGGAGGCTCTGGGAGCTCCTGCCAAGGCTGGTGTTCCCAGGATTACCCCAGTGGAGACGCTACGTTGGGAGCGCTCAGGTGGGTGGAGGAGTTGGTCAGTGTAGATTATACATTGGGGAGGAGGAGAACTGGGAGGGAGGTCACGTTAGGGGGCAGCAGGGATAGAGGGAGTTGTACAGGAAGAAGTGAGGGTGATGGAGGGAAGAACTGAGTCTGATTGCAGGGAAGGGAGCTCGGGGAGCTGGCTGGTCCGTGGCAGGTGAGGTTAGTTAGCCCCGGGGTGTGGGGGGAGATACTTACCGGGCTGAACCTGCAAAGGGGCTAAGTTTTTGTCAGGCTTTGGTGAACAGTGGTCTGCATAGGATCGGAGGAGGTGACGGGTGAGGGAGAGAAGAGGCAAGTAATCAGTGAGAGGGCTTGGAGCAGCAGGGGGAAAAGGTGGAGGAGAAAAGGCCGGCCGTACCTGAGTTCAAAGGGGCTGAGGCCAGGGGGTTGGCCTGGGGCAGCGCAAAGCTGGGTCAGAGCCATAGGCAGGAGGGATGGCCAGGACTGCTGAGTCTCTACTGAGAGCTTAGAGAGATGTACCCTTAGCTTTTTGGTTTTTTAATACCTTACCTAAAGACTGAGGGTGGTAGGGAATTCGAAGGCCTGTGAAGTGTGTTGGGTGACTTTGGAGATGAATCCCAGTCCATTGTGTGATTGAATGGAACGGGGTAGGCTGAAGCAGGGAATGATTAATGTGTCTACTCAGGTGAGGATGTATTGGAGTTTTCTGTGCCTGCGCATTGATAGAAACCGAGAGCCCACACAGAACCAGACCAGACCTCTGACATGAGAGAAGTCTTTATTGGGGGAGGGACAGAGTAGCAGGCTACCTAGAGGACCAAGGTAGCCCCGAGCTGAGGAAACTGTGGGCCTTTAAGCTCTTTTTTCTGGCGGGGGTGGGGTGGGGTGAGGAGATGTCCCTGGGCTAGAACAGCCCGAGCCTCAAACGGCAGGGAGGGTGTCCAGGCAGAAGCCCAAATGGCAGGAATTGCCCGTGTCGGAACGACCCGAGCAGGTGAACTGCCAGAGCGAATGAGGGCAGGAATAGGTTTTGTAGCCTAGGGGAACTGAAGTGGAACAGGTAAGGGAAGGAAAGAAATACTGAGAGTTAAAGTTTTCCCGTGAGGGGGCGAGGCTGGCTGCCTTGTGACTTATCAGGCATGTGGGTAAAGTTAATTTGCCAGTCTTCTCCTGGTACTGTTCCCCTAAACTGGTGTGGGGAAAAGTGAGGGGAGGTCGAAGAGAGCCTTGTGGGTTTGTTTTGGAGCGTACCGTGCATGGTGAGGAGATGTCGTATAGTAAGGGAGTTAGGCCAGGATAGATGAGGGGTCTAGGACCTTTGTAGCAGCCCCAGCCTATGTGTAGACAGTTATGTAGCTAAGGGACTGTCGGGCACGGTGAGAGGGCACTGGGGAGAATACTCGAGCCCAACAACCGTGATGTTTGATGGGAATGTTTATCCAGAAAAGCTGGAGAGAATAGACCAAGAGGGCCCTGGTTCAACGAGGAAGAAAATTGATTTACTCGCCAACTGGACTTTTACCCTGGGCTCCTCAGATGACAGCAGGATCTCGTCTGCCTCGTCGGTGGGGGTTTGTAGTCCCAGGCCCCGTAAGTCTCCTCTGGCCAAACCAAGCAGACCTGGGCTGTTGAGCGGGGGCAGAGGACCCTTCCCATTGTAGGAAGGGGCAGTCTACTTCCAGTGCCCAGTTTGTCCACATTTGAAGCAGGGCCTTGGAGGCTGCTTGTTGGTTGGGAGCCGAGTGGACTGTTTGGAAGCCTGAGGCTTGAGAGCTGCTGCAAAGAGTTGGCATTTTGGTTTGGTGCAGGCAAGTTTTTAAAGACCTTGAAGGCCAGGTTTAAAAGTTCACGGCGGGGGGTGTTTAATTCCTCTGCAAGGTGTTTCTAATGTCAAGGGGCTGACTGAGAGATGAAGGAGGTGTTGAGGGCCAGTTGCCGCTCTGTCCTGTTCCCTCGGGGTGGGGGGTCTGATCCGTGTGGTGTGTCTTGTCTGAATGGGCCTGCTTGGCTAGCTAGACAGTTTCTTTTTTCTCTGGGGTGAGGGTGGACAAGAGAAGAGTATACAGGTCATTCCAAGTAAGTTGGTACATCTGGGTCAGCATTGGAACTCTTTGATATACGAGGAGGGGTCAGAAGTGAAAGAGCCGAGACGCTTTTTGAGTTGTGAAAGATCGGGGCAAGACCAAGGTTGATGGACATAGATGAGCCCCTCTGCTCCTGCCACTTGTCTCAGAGGGAAAAGCCCAGATGAGGACGGGAGGGGAAGAGCAGGCGGAGCAGCCGGTGAGGCAGTTTTGGAGCGGCTGTGAGAGGTAGGTGGGGATGGGAGAGGAGAAGGCTCAAAAATGGGCAAAGGAGGGTAGAGGGAAGGAGGTTGGGCTGCTGACTGAGTTGGCTGGGTTGGGGTTGGGCCCTCAGTGGGGTCATACGGGGGGGGGCATCAGGGTTGGCCTGGAGAGGGGCTGATGGTCACCTAAGGGACAGGTCATCAAGTGGCTCAGGGAAGGAAGGAGTTTGGGAAGAGTCATCAGAGTGGCAGTGTCTCAAACTGGGGGAATTGGCCAGGAGATTTTCCTGGGGGCTACAGGAAAGAGAGTTGAGGCTTGTTATGGAGAATGAAGAGGGCTGGGGATATAGCTCAGTGGAATAAGCTCTTGCCTAGCAAGCGCAGGGTCCTGAGTTCGATCCCCAGTACCGCAAAAAAAAAAAAAAAGAGAATGAAGAAAGCTTGGACATAGGGTATCAGATAGAGTACCTCGGACCATTTATCACTGTGGCGACAGTAATTGTATAAGTCCCACAGGACATTGAAGTTGAGAGTACCCTCAGGTGGCCAAATAGACCCATTATCTTGGCAGAGAGGCCAAGGCAGCCGTGAAGAACAGACTTGAGGCAATGGAGCACAGAGGCGCTGGGAGAGCAGGGGGGGAGGAGGTATGACTGCAAGAGAGCTGAGAGCAGAGAAGGAGGAGACTGAGGACCACTGTCGGCCAAGAGAGGTCCCAAGTGGGACGAGAGACACAGACCCCCCAGCGGACATCTCTGGTCGGGGAGCGGGTCGAAAGAAGGGAAGGAGCGGCTCGACATGTTGGCACGATTTCAGGAGGGGGCCTCAGAGGCCAGGGCATGAAGCTGGGAGAACGAGCCGTCCTAGAGGTGCGACAGAGGGGTCTTCAGGGAGAGAAGAGAAGAGGAAGGTTTAAGTCAGGGAGAGGAGAGCGAGGGGAAGGAAGGAAAAGAAGCTGACCAAGTTGGGATCAGTGTAGACGGTTCTGTGAAGGACCTCGTTGTAAGAGGTCCGTAGGGGGAGAGAAAGGTGGCCAGTTGGTGTCGAAGGGCCTGGAGCGATCCGTGAAGGACCTTGTGGCGAAGGGGCTGGAGTGATCCTCAGATTAGTCAGTCACAGAAATGAACAAAGAGGGAGACGAGGTGGATGGGAGAATAAGGGAAATGGGCATGAGGGGAGCAGGAGGAAGAGGACTCACGGTCAAGAGTGAGGGATGTGTGGATGCAGAGGCCAGCAATGTGGCAGGTCTGAGGCTTGTGGTCCGCTTCAGAGGTGGTCGGCTGTGGACCTGGGGAGGGGTCCCCAGTCGGGGATTGTGGGGTTGGGCACCAAATGACAGAAACCGAGACCCCACATGGAACCAGACCAGACCTCTGACACGAGAGAAGTCTTTATTGGGGGAGGGACAGAGTAGCAGGCTACGTAGAGGACCAAGGTAGCCCCCGAGCTGAGGAAAGTATGGGCTTTTAAATTCTTTTTCGGGGTGGGTGTCAGTGGGCCATTATAGCCCAAGTGGGGGTGTTGGGGGCGGGGGTGTTCTCCGTGGGTCAGAACAGTCTGAGCAGGGTGGGTTGGGCCAGAATACCCCAAGCAAGGTGAGCTGTTTGTCAGCGTCCTGCCAGAGCAGAATGAGGGCGGGTTTGGCTTTTGTGGCTGAGGGGAACTGAAGTGGAACAGGTAAGGGAAGGAGAGAAATATTGAGACTTAAAGTTTTTCCACAAGGGGGGGCTGGCTACCTCGTGACTTATCACCAGCCCCACGAGCCGCCTTGCACAGCTTTCTGACATTTGCAGGGGTGACCACTTCCTTCATGCAGGGCAGAGCCAAAGCCCCAATCCTGCAGCAGCTCCTCCCAGAGGCCCTCGGTGTTTTCCAGGAAATCACTGTGCCTGTGTCTCCACCCCTTCCTGAGGCCCCAATGTTCAGAAAAGAGAATCTGCATCTGGAAAGCAGACAGGGACCCCTCATGCATGGCCTCTGATGCTGCGTGCTGTCCTGCTGGAGCTTAGTGGTTGGATGAAGAGACTGTAGTGTGCGGGGTGTGGCTGCAGGTGAGGTGGCTGCTCTGAACACCCCGGGAATGGGATAAGGCTTTTCCAAGCCTTACCCACACCCGAGACCCAAAGCTGGCTCATCAGGGCCAGAACAGGGCTGGCCTCCCTGAGGATCAGGAAATACCCTTCTCCCCCTGGCACCTAAAGCTGTGGTCTGGAGGGGTGCCAGGGCTGGAGGGGTGCTGAGAAGCTTTCGGTTTTTAGTAATGTTTCATCTCTAGGTGGCACCTAGAAAGGCCCCAGGAACTGCTGGTAGCCACTGCACTGCTGGTCCCTTGCTGCCTGTGATCTTCTAAGAACAACCTGCGTCCAGGAGGCAGAAGGTAGGGTCAGGAGCAGTCCTGCTGGAGCCCCAGGGCTGGGACCTCGGCTTCAAAAATGAGACCCAGAGTCTGCCCCACTCCCTGAGCTCTGGCGACTCACGTCCTCCCTGGGGAGCATTTTAGGACGGGTCAGCCCTCAGGGCCCCGATGGGCTGGGTGGCACAGAGCACTTTCAGGTCTCTGTCTGGGATAGTTGCCGCTTCTCTTGGCACCGTACCTGCGGTCTCCTACTGGGGTATGGTGCAGCGTGGGGCACTGCTCTGCTTTCGACATCCTAAACAGAAGCTACTGAGGCGATGTGCAGTCAGGCTGCCCCCAAGAAGGGCCCCTAAGAGCAGCCTGTGTGAATGGAAGGGCACCAGGGAAGGGGAAGTTGAGGGCATACCCGCCAGGGCCACAGTCCCTGCAGGGTGGCAGAGTGACGGGAGCGTGGCCATGGAGTTCTTGGTGCCCACAGATGCCGTACTCCAGCCTGCATCCATCCATCCCACGTCCCAGAGGTCGCAGGGCCAAGCTGGCAGCTTTGGCCCTGCTGGGGGCCTGCCTGGTGGTCCTTCGGGGCACAGGAGAGCCGCTGGACCACACTCTCCAGTGCCTGGTGGTCCACCTCGCCTCACTGCAGCTGGGTGTGCTGTTGAAAGGGGTCTGCTGTCTGGCCGAGGAGCTGCACCACATCCATTCCAGGTGACTCTCTACTGGCCCCATGGAGTCTGGGTACCTGTGAGCCTCACCCCATTGACTCCTAGCCCTGCCCCTCCCTGAATGTCTCTGACTAAGCTGGGGCCGGGCTGTCCCTACAGGTACTGGGGCAGCTACTGGAAGGCTGTGCGGGCCTGCCTGGGCTGCCCCATCCACCATGGAGCCCTGCTGCTGCTGGCCTGCTATTTCTACTTCTTCCTCCCTCCCGACTCCGGCCTGCCCCTCAGCTGGACGCTCGCGCTCCTGGGCCTCTCAAAAGCGATCAGCATCATCCTGGATCTCCAGGTAGGACAGAGGGAGGGGGAGGCTTTGGCTGGGGGAGTGGGTGCTTATGGCTAGTGTGACCTGCTCAGTCCTAGGGGTGGCACTAGTTTAAAGAGTGGGGTGCTGGCAGTAGAGCCTGCAATGACAGCAGAGAAAGGGGCAGGTCCACAGAGGGCAGGGAAAGCATCTTGGAGAGGGGCTCTGACTGACCACATGGAAGCCCCACGGCCCTCTCCACTCTGTGCAGGACCTGACCCCGGCTGAGATCTCTGTGGTCTGTGAGAAAGGAAAGTTCAATGTGGCCCACGGGCTGGCATGGTCATATTACATCGGGTACCTGAAGCTGATCCTGCCAGGTGGGTACCCCTGCGCCTCTAGTCCTGGGCCATGAAATGCACAGCCTCCATATCCAGAACCTCCTTCACTTTGCAAAGCATCGTTAGGTCTACCAAACTGTGCATTCGTCAGACAGACCTGTCAGCACAAAGGGTGTTGTTATCATTCTGCTTGGTGCACAATAAGGAATGTGGGACTGAAAGCCATTCAGTGACATGCCCAAGGGCATCCTGGAAGGCTTTTTATCTTTCACCTTCTAGTCTGTGAGGAAGGGACAAGCATCACCCCTATATTAACAGTGATTTACTTCATCCCTGTATTTACAGCAATCCTCCTGCCTCAGCCTCCTAAGTGCTGGAATCATAGGCAAGCACCACCAGGCCCAGCTTATCACTCCTATTTTATTATCATTATTATTATTATTATTATTATTATTGCTATTTTGTCTTTTGAGACAGGGTCTCGCTATGCAGCTCAGGCTGACCTTGAGCTCACTTTGTATCCCAGGCTGGTCTTGAACTCACAGCGATAAAGTATGATTCTTGCACTGGAGAGGTTTGCACTTAAAGAAAAGTAATTCTTGCACTGAGGAGGCTAAAGCAGGAGGACTAGTAAGAGTTTGAGACCAGTGAGAGGAGATAGAATTTGAACCCAGCCTCTCTGGAGCCTGGAACCTTGACTGCTGTACTGTGGAACCGGTGCATGTCTCATCTGACTGCAGGCCATAGCTGCGGCTCTTCCACATCTCAGAGCTCCCTACCTTTGGCCCCAGCTTCCTGAGGGAAGGCTCTGAGCCAGAGGCCTGGCTGTCTGCACCTCGTAGTTCTGGGAGTGGCCCCTCCTGGCTCTTTCTCTCGTGGCCTGAAAGGGGGAAGGAATGGAGCTGATGCAGGAATCTGGCAGAGGAGCAGGGAGAATCAGATTGTAAGAGTAGGAAGAAAGAGAGGGTCCTCAGGGACTCTTTTCTACCCTCCCCCAACCTCCTGTACAATGAGACCCTTGACTTTTTCCATTGATTTTTTTTTTTTTTTTTGAGAGCCTTTCACTATATAATTGAGGCTGGCCTTAAACTTCCTATATAGCCCAGGCTGGCTTCAAAGTTGTAGCAATCCTCCTGCCTCAGCCTCCTGGGTGCTGGGATTGCAGATGTGCACCACCACACCCAGCTAACCCTCAGTTCTTTCACACACACACCCTGAAAGGGCCAGTGGCCTGAGCGTTAGTCCTGGATTGGATAGGAGATAGAATTAATATGGTTGACTTCTTGGGCTTCCCGACCCCAGGGCTCCAGGCTCGGATCCAAGCTTACAATAAGCTGCACAACAACATGCTACGGGGTGCAGGGAGCCAACGGCTGTACATCCTCTTCCCGTTGGACTGCGGGGTGCCTGATGACCTGAGTGTGGTGGACCCCAACATTCGCTTCCTGAATATTCTGCCCCAGGAGCTCGCCGACCGTGCTGGCATCAAAGGGCGAGTTTACTCGAACAGCATCTATCAGCTTCTGGAAGACGGGCAGCCGGTGAGTGTGCAGGGAGGCAGGAAGGGGTCAGGCCGCAAAGCCTGGGCCCTGGCTAAGCACGGAGAAAAACTCAAGACTCACCTCTCAGCCTGTTTCCCCAGGCAGTCCCACGGTTGGGAGGGATTTGTTCTGGGTGATAATAAGTAACATTTATTGAGCACCTACTGCGTGCCAAATGCTATTCTGGGTGAGTGAACGACCACTGCACTGAATCCTCATCACTCCTTTGTGGGGTGGAGACAGTTACGATCCTTGCTTTGCAAAGGAGCAAACTTGGCAGGTGCGCTGGCGTGCACCGGCAATCCCAGCACCCAGGAAGGAGAGGCTGGAGAATCACTATGAGTTTGAGGCCAGCCTGGGCTACATATCGAGATCTTGGCTCAAATAGAACCTTAAAAAAGAAAAAACTTTAAAAAAAGAAATAAACAATAACAAACAAAAACAAAGGAGTAGAGTGAGGTTCCACATCATGGTGAGGAAGTTCACAGTTCAGATGGAATATACCGTGCTCTTGGCTGTCAGATTGCTCTGCAGGAAGGCTGGGAGGGTGTCTGAATGACTTCATGAGGGTTCAGGCAAACCCAGGCCATAGCTGAAGCTCAGAGCTCAGCCCTGAGACTCAGTTTCCGGCAAGGGTATTTGATGGCCTTGTTCTCTGGCCCTTTCCCTGGGATCTTAGGAGCAGGATCTGTGAAAGGTAAACTCAGCCCAGCCCTGTCATGACATGTCAGAGCCTGAGGTAGGCTAGACGGGACAGACCCCATCAGGGTGACTGTCTCCTAGGACTCGTCCCACAATACAGGGCTGGCTTATCGGGTCTTCCTCTCACTGCCCCCAGGTGGCTGCCTGTGTCCTGGAGTACGCTACTCCCTTGCAGACCTTGTTTGCCATGTCACAGGACAGCAGGGCTGGCTTTAGCCGGGATGATCGGCTTGAGCAGGCCAAACTCTTCTGCCGGACACTGGAGGACATCCTGGCAGACGTCCCTGAGTGTCAGAACAAGTGCCGCCTCATCGTCTACCAGGGTAAGGGGTTCTTAGGCTGCAGGGCATGAGGCACCAGAGTCACACAGGCTCGTGGTAGCACCATTTCTGGGCTTTCCCAAGTGGCCAGTGCCCCTTCTTCCACGGGAGAGGGGCCCCGGCCACCTTGGACACTAGGTTGCTTTCTGAGGACTTTAGCTGCAAACTCTGGGTGGAGCCTGCAGAGAACCCCTCATTTCATCTAGGGATGCCACCAGGAGGAGACGGGCCCAAGCTAGTGGGTATGGAGCACAGAGACCAGGCCTGAGGTCTTGGCCCTGCCACTCCCTCAGGGGCGCCTGCCCCTTTCTAAGAGTCATCTCCAAAAGTGAGAGGTGGCAATTCCATTATATTTAAAGCCACTTCTGCTAGGCATGGTGGTGCACACCATAATTATGGCATCTGGGTAGCTGAGGCAAGAGGATCCCTGTGAGTATGCAGCCAGCCAGGGTTACATAGTGAGTTCAAGGCCAGCCTGGGGTACATAGCGAGATCGTATCTCAAAAATAAATAAATAAACAAATAAATAAAGCAAGCCACTGCTAAGCTGGACATGGTTGTAGACACGTGTAATCCTAGCCCTCTGGAGGCTAAGCCAGGAGGATGGTGAGTTTGAGACAATTGTGGGCTACGTAGCAAGTTCAAGGTTGGTCTGGGCTATATAGTAAAACTCTTGTCTCAGAAAAGCAGAAGGAAAACCATACCAAACCAAACCATTTCCAGTTCTAGGATTCCACAGGTCTCCAGGCCCTCTGGCTGGGGGGCAGGCAGGAAGAGGGGCAGGGAAGGCTGGAAGGTCTTTGCAGCACTTTCTGTGGACATATTCTAGAGGGAAAGTGAAAGGAAGTCCTCACCCTCTCCCCTGTCCTCATCCTAGAACCTGCAGAGGGAGGCAGCTTCTTGCTATCCCAGGAGGTTCTCCGGCACCTGCGGCAGGAGGAAAGGGAGGAGGTTTCTCTGGACCGCTCCAGGGCCTTGGCGCTGCCAGACTTGACCACGCTGTCCGAGGAGCCGCAGCTCCTCATCAGTGGGACAGAGCAGCCTCTCCCGCTCCGTACGGATATCTTCTGAGGCCAGGGTCACCTCGTCTGAGCCTCCATGGTCCCCACAATTCTGTACTGGGGAATGTCTTCAGGGGCTACATGTGCAGCAGAGCTGCTTCCTCCCCCAGGGACCTGCAGGAGAGGGTGGGCCTGGACTTGACGTCTCCTGCTGAGTCCTGTGTGCTTGGCAAGGCTCACCTTGCTGAGCCTCAGTGCTCTCATCTACAAAACAGGATAACTCCAGCCCTGGCTGCCTCATGGGCTTGTTATGTATGTTTGCGTGAAGTTCCATGTAAATTCTGATTGCTGATAAACTTAAGGGACATGCAGGGATCTTTGCTTGGCCTCTCCAGGCTTCCTCTGCCCTGGATACTGACCTGTCTGCTAACATCAGCGGACGCCCTTCTTCTCTGGCTTTTGGTCATGCTGGTCATGACCTGTCCGCATGGGCAGCTTGGACAGGGGAACAGAGGAGGGTGAAGTTGGGGTATGGATTCCCCCAGCTCCCTCCCTGCAATAATGGTGTCACTGGGGCCCTCCCACCAGGCAACCCTCTCAGGAAAGCTATCTTCAGGCTCCTGGAACTGCTTCCTTCCCAGTCCCTGCTGGTGGCAGTGGCTTTCCCCTGGGGTACTTGGTGTCTCTGTGGTTTCTTTATATCCTGACCCTTATCAGCAGGCAAGTGTTCTGCCACTAAGCTGGGGCCGGGGTCACCTCGCTTGAGCCTCCATGGTCCCCACAATTCTGGACTGGGGAATGTCTTCAGGGGCTACGTGTCGGGCAGAGCTGCTTCCTCTCACAGGGACCTGCAGGAGAGGGTGGGGCCAGCCTGGGGTACATAGGCCAGCTTGGGGTAATCCCTTCAGCCCTTTTTATTTTTATTTTGAGACCAGGAGGATCTCAGATGGGCGTGGTGGCATCCACCAATGACCCCAGCACTTGGGGAGCTGAGTTAGCAGGATCACAAGTTCAAGGCCAGAGCAGTCAGGAGGCTGAGGCAAGAGGATCACCATGAGTTCAAGCCCACCTTGAACTTACAGAGCGTTCAAGGCGAGCCTGAACTACATACTAAAATCCTATCTCCAAAAAAAGAAAAGTTTAAAAAGCATTTCTGAGTACAGTATCCCTTTGGAGAAATGCTCCAGACATAGACATAGTGGCCAGAGGGCTTTAGCTGGCCCTGCAGGGGACAGGGCCAAGGAGTTGTGCCAAGAGCACAGTGCATTGTGCCCCGGTTGTATCAGCCACCTCACCCCTAAGACTAGAGGGCCCACTACCACGACGGTCATTCCTGAACCAGAAACCACGCTGGTATGCTGTGGGTTCTGCACACACTGCAGCCCAGTTCTGTCCCCTCCGCCCACAGTTATTTCTGTCTCCCTGACTTTGGGCTCCCGAAGCCTTCCTTGCCCCAGGGCTGGCCAGTTAGTTACCCTCCACCACACTGCAGGTGACATACAAGGTCCCTCCGTAAGTGCCCCCCCGCCCAGTGCTGGGGATGGAACCCAGGGTTTTCTCACTGGATTATATCCCCAATCCCTGTGTAACTTTTATTTTTGAGATAGTCTCCCTAAATTGCTGAACTGCTCATGCTGGGCTCAAAGTTCTTTTTTTCTGTCTTTCAGACAGGGTCTCACTATGCAGTTCAGGCTGGCCTTGAGCTCACTTTATAGCCCAGGCTGGTCTCGAACTCGCAACAATCCTCCTGCCTCAGCCTCCTGAGTGCTGGGATTACAGGTGTGTGCCACCACATCCAGCTCTGGGCTCAAAACTTTTGATCTTCCTGCTTTACCCTCCCAGAAGGCTGGAACAGGGGGTTGAATCCAGGACCCTGTGCATGCTGGGAAACACCGCTGAGCGGACCCCAGTCCCATCTGCATGTTCTCTTGAATGATGTTCCAAGGTGCCAGAGAAAGGGGTGTCTTTCCAGAGAGCCACCCCATGGCCTGGCTTTGTCTTCCCAGTCCCTGCCCGCATTTTCCTGACCCCTGCCTTCCCCACCTCACTTTTCCCCACGTGCGTCCCTTGTGGTGTCCTTCCTTCCCCAAGCAGTTTCTGTAGAACTCCTTTTCCTTTCCTGTTTTCCCACCAGCTAGAAAGTTCTGAATCTGGGCAATGTTTTGTGGTAGATTCTAGGCTTGTTCCGACAGCCCATGCACGCACAACAGTGGGAGGTAATAAGAGCCTGTAGACTCTGCCCATCACGTCCTGGGGACGAAAGACAGAGTCAGAGGGGCACTCAGAGCATCTTGAAAACAGAAATAGTGCTTTAGCTTTCCAAGGGCTTTGGAGACTGTCAACAGGCCTAGGCCCTGACAGCCGAAGGGCTGACCCCCTAGGTGCAAAAGGCAACAGATGTCCCTTCCTTAGCAGGATTCCCAGAGTCTCAGAGAAGGCAGACCACGGGTTCCCTGCCCTGGTTCTTCCTGGCTGTTTTTCGTAGGATCCAGGGCTTCCGCTGGGCCTCTGACAGTCCTGCTTGGGGGGCAGGGACTTGGGGAAGGAAGTTGGGGCCTGGAAGTCCTGAGAGGAAGGAGGAACTTTGCAAAGGTGGCCTTGGGCACTGGGCGTGCCCACAGCAGCACGTCCATGGGCAGGGCCCTCGGGTTTCTTTTCTTTCTCCTGTCTGCAAGAGGGCGTGCTAGCCGAGTTTCCCATGCCTTTCCGCAGCTCTGATGCCCAGGCTCCAGGTTGCCTTTGCTGTACTTCACGGTCCTTTTTCGTTCTGAGCCAAGTCAGGCTAACTCTCCAGATCTCCTTCCTACAGATATGTGACTTCATCCATGTTGCGCCTGGGCTCATCTGGAGCAGGGCTGGAGCCAAGGACAGGAAGTCCTTGCTGGGCTTCTTGGGGACTGTCCTGGGTGCCCAGCAGTCGCCAGTGGGTGAGGTAGATGCCATTCTTGGGCTTTGGGGCTGGTGGCTCTGTGAGGAAGGTGGCTTGGCCTTGGTGGAGTCTTGGCCCAAAGTGTACCGCCACCACAATACACACGGCCAGCACGACGAAGACGGCCACAATGACGGTGAGCTGCGGCAGCCCGTCCCCTCGAGGTGGCTCCCCGGCCCCAGCCAGCACCTCTGGGGGCTGCCTCTGGGGCGCCTGCCCAGTTGAGCCGTTTATAGCCACAGAAGGCGGAGGGTAGTGGCAAGCCTGGGAGGCGGGTGGCAGAGAGAGAGAGAGAGAGAGAGAGAGAGGGTGATATGGCCATGTACTCATGAGAAAGACTGACTCAGATAGAAGGACCCTCAAAGAAGGCTGAGAGTAACAGAGAGCCCCAGGGAGAAGTCGGGGGAGAGAGAAGATAGGGAAAAAGCAACAGAGGTAAACTCACACAGGGTGTGAGGTAAAGACGGCGGGGGATGCAGAGAGAGAAACACGAGGAGGAAAAGGGTCCCTGCTGGTGGCTTTCACCTGTAACCCTAGCTGGGGGCAGAGACGTGTTATGGCAGGATCACTGCAAGTTCAAGGTGAGTTCAGGCCTGGGCTACATAGTGCTGTAGTGAACTTAAGGCCAGCCTGAATCTCAGCAAGACCCTATCTCAAAATCTCAAAACACCCCCAAAACAAAACAAAATCAAAAGCAAAGAAAAAAAAAAAACAGAGGAAAAGATAAAGAAAAAGATCCAGATAATGGAAGACAGAAAAAAAAAAGAGAAGTCGGGTTGGTGGGGATCCTCTGATCCCAGCATTTGGGAGGCTGAGGCAGGAGGAACACTGCAAGTTCTAGGCCATCCTGGGCTACACAGTAAGTTCAAGGACACCCTGAACTACATAGTAAGACTCTGCTTCAAAAAAAAAAAAAAAAAGAGAAAGAGAAAGAAACAGAAAGATAAGGTGTTATGTTAAGTTTGTTTAGAAAGGGGCAGAGACAGACTTCATTTCAGCCTGGTGTATAGGATTTGGCCCAAGGCCCCTCCCACTGCCCCTTTATCCAGGTCTCCAGCAAGCTTCAAGAGCCTGTGTCCGGAGCCAGGGCTGTTGCCCCGTGTCTTGGGCAGTGGGCAGTGATGAGTAGCTGCCCTAAATCCTGAGAAAGGAATCAATCTCCCCCAGTCTAACCCTAACCACTGTCTCGGGCTCCCCACACATGACTCCCTGCAAGGCAGGAATGTGGTGCCAGGGCAGGGCAACAAGAAGAGAGGATGTGAACGCCAGATCTTGGGGTGAAGTGTGGGAGGTGCCTCGTCTCAAAACCACTCCCTCCTGCCCCCAGGCCTCAGGATCAAATGAGGGGCAGCCTGGAGAGGGACATACCCAATGTGGCTTCCTGGTTCTGCCCACTTCAGACTAAGGAGACCCCGTGTCTTCTACCTCTGATGTGGCCCCTAGGTTCTTCTATGGAAAACGGGGGAACATGGGCCCTACCTGTTTCTACCCTGCTAGATGCTGAGTGGGGATGGCTGGGATGGCAGTGAAGGAAGCAAACCTCCAAAATAAGTCCAGAGCTGGTGAGGGCACCACAGGGCGAGAACCCTTCCTCCTCGGCTTCCTCCTCCCCAGCCTGAGCTCCCGCAGCAGACTCGGGGCTGGGGACTCCTTCAGCTCTGAGCCCCGGCCGGACCCTCCCATGGCCAGGCAGCTGGGGGCCAGGAAAGGCTGTTCAGAGTAAACCCGTTTCTCTGACCCCCCTAGTCACATTGCGCGTACGATCCCATGTACCACACGCGTCCCTTTGCACCTGGGAAGCCCGGTCCCCACCCCCACCCCTTGCAAGTTTAGGCGCCCAAGGCAGGGCCAGGCTGTAAAGCACTCTGGGGGATGTGCGGGAGAAAGAGAAAAGAAACTCAGGCCGGGGAAAGGAAGGGGCCCCCAAGGGAGTCAGGCCAGCCTGGCGGGAAAGAGTGAGCCAGGAGTCTACCTGGTGCATTGTCCGGGAATGGCGCGGGTTCCCTGGGGACTGCAGGACGACAGCTAGGCAGAGGAGAACTGGCTGCCCCAGCTCAGCCCCTACCAGGAGCTGCCACGTCTGCGGGGCTCCAGGGCACACACCTTCAGCACACAGGCACCCTTTCCCGCGCATGCACTTCCGGGAACATCTGGGCTCCCCGGGCCAGCGCTGAATTCTGATAGCACCTCGATCTTCCTCCCTGTACTTCCTCTCACGCTGCCTGCCAGCTGCAGGAGCTGGGCGACTGCCCGCCCTCCCTCCTCCACCAGCACCCCCAGCAGGCCCCAGCAGGACAGGCCGACCCACTCCCACTGGTTTCCTGAAGCTACTGGCCTTTGATCTTTATACTCAGTGTCTCAGCCGCACTAGAAAGTGTAGATTATCATAGTCCATAGAATATAGTGTTTAGATAAGGTGTCTCTAAATCTACAACCCAACCACCAGCTCTCTCTCTCTTAGTAGTCACATATATTTCTAAAATGTTGAAAACAACTTATTTATTTCCTTTTTTTCTTTTTTCTTTTCTTTTTAGTATTTTGATTGTTTTGCTGTAGAGTCTGGACTGCCTTTGAACTCACAATGCTCCTGCTTCAGTCTCTTGACTGCCTGGTTCTTTTCTTTTTTGTCTTTTTTGAGGCAGGGTCTCACTATGCAGTTCAGGCTGGCCTTGAGCTCACTGTGTAGCCCAGGCTGGTCTCGAACTTGCAACGACCCTCCTGCTTCAGCCTCCCAAGTGCTGGGAATACAGGTGTGGGCCCCCCCCTCATCCCCTCATTTTTATTTTTAATTGACACATAATAATTGCATATTCATTTCTACAAATCATAAACGCAATACTGACATACGTGATTTTTTTCTCTAAATATTTCATTTTCCAAGGTAAGAAATTCAGTGGCTATGTTTTTCTCTCCTAAGGCATCCTTCCCTGCCACTTACATTTTGTTTAATCTCTCTCCATGTTCATTTAGTATTTCAACTCTTCTGCACAGGACTTTATTTTTTTGTTTTGTATTTGTTTCTGGTATGGGGAATTGAACTCAGGACCTTAAGCTTGCCAGGGAGGTGCTGCAGCACAGGACTTTAATAGGTTCATTTCGTCACCCCCAGCTGATCTTATTTTATGAATATTCAAGCATACTCTTGTCATGTTTGGTCTGGGCTTTGGTTTCATTATGCTATTTGTTCAACTTCACTTGCAACATTAAAAATCTGTTATGGTCCAAGCCAATTCCATGGCTTTGAAGAAGGTTCCCAATAACTGTAAATGTCTTTTCCATCCCACTTATGTGATAGAAGCGTTATCTCTGTCGGCCGCTCTGGACAGACACGTTCCTGTTAGGCGTGATTTCATAGTCATCCTCTTCCTGGGGCACCGGCTGCACTCTCAGAGTGGCCAGACCTCAGCTGTGGTCCCGCGTGGCTGCTGGGACTGTGGTGTCTGTCCCCTAACCTTGGTGCCGGGCTATGGAGGGTGGGGTGCTTTTAAGGGCTGTGGTCGCTGTGGGACAGTCCACTCCAACCAGGGCTGGAAACCCAGCCCATCCCCTCCTTGCTCCTACCAGTGTTTTGGCTCCGGGTTGTTCACTTGAAACCATCATTTTAGATTGCAAACAGTATTATGATGATGATGATGTTTGTTTGTTTTGGTATCAGGAATCAAACTCAGTACCTTGTGCTTGCTAGGCAGGCACTGTGCTGCTGAGCTAAATCTCCAGCTCTTGCAATCACTATTGTACTAATAAAAAAGTAAAATATTACAAATAAAATATAAACTCCCCACTCCCTGGTCTGATGCCTCCTTTCCCTTGGGGATGACCACCTTATAAAATTTGATGCTTATCTTCCCCATGCAAGGCCTGCTTTTTCCCTCAGGTGTTTTCTCCCTTTGGTTTTTACAAGTAACAATTCTGTGTCTCTTTGCATTTGTTGGAACATGACTTCGCTTGTGAGTGTCAGCTTTCATGTGCCCTTGCCACACAAAAGGCCTGTCGGTCTCTCCTCTCTGGACACAGTTGTTAAAATTCTCAGTCTCAGCTGGCACCACGGGATAGGCACCCCTCAGCCTGCCCCTGACAGCCAGTGCCTCTCTCCCTTGCAGCCTACAGACCCAGAGACCCTGGGAACTCCTGCTCCCGGCTTGGTGGAGCCCGGGGGGCGGGGGTCCCTGTCTCTTGGCCAAGCTGCCCTCACCTTGCTGTTCAGCAACCCCGCTGGGCTCACTCGAGCCCAGGTCCCTGGGCTGCTGACCTGACCCCCCAGTACCTGCAGCCCCTGCTGGACCTGTCCCCATCAAGGGAAGGCTGCGAGCATCTTCTGCCTCCTATTTTGGTCTACTTAGATGTTACCAGAGAGGATCTGGTCTCTGCCCCAAGTCCAGGACTTCAACCATTGTTTGCCTCCCACTTCCTCCAGACACACGTACCGTTGCTCTTGTGGGCACCTCCACTGAGTCGAAAAGCCTGGTTTCCGATCCTTTTGACTTCTGACTGCTACTTTTTCCCTTTTTTTTCTTTCTGGTTTTCTGAGACAAGGTCTCACTATGTAGCCCATGCTGGCCTGGAACTCACAGTGATCCTCCTGCCTCAGCCTCCCAAGTGCTAGTAATACAGGCATTTGCCACCCAGCCCAGCTCTTTTCTCTTCCTCTCTTCCTCTCTCCCACTCTCCTTCTCTCCTTCTCTCCTTGTCTCCATCTCTCTTGTTCTTTCTTTCCGCTGCTTTTAGTTTATTCCATGAAGTAGTTAGACTAGTCCAAGTAAAAGCAGGCCCCAAACGGTCACATTATATAAACCATGAGGTTTTTAAACTTGCAACAAGGTGCAGCAAGGACATTCTACTCATTGCAAGGAAATCCTCACTGAAGCTTCAATGAGCCACAAGCACTTTAAGTCACGAACCCTCAGAGGATTATCGCTAGTATGTTCACTCTACCAGCGCATATGTTCTTGTGCTGCTCGCCCTGGAGCCGGATTACATCTCCATGTCGTGGATGCCTGGTGACAGTGCCACTGCAGGCAGATTTCCTCGTAAACGCCTTCGTCAGTTTCTTTTTATCATCATCATCATCGGTGATCACTTGGACGGTGGTGACGATCTTCCTGTGGTTTCTCTGTTGGACTCTGGTAGGGACACAGTCCTCAGTGCCGGCAGGAAGCAGGTTGTCACCCTTGTTGCATCAGCATCTGGTTCTGGAGAGCGTGCATACGACAGATCCCCTTTCCCCGGTGGAACTGCTTGCGGAAGGCACTCTGGGAAAGGTGGTCAGAGGGGTGTGGAGTGCTGGGAAGTGGAGTCTGGAGTGGGTGGTGGCTGAGTCCTCGGCTGCGGCTCAGTCGCTGGGCCTTTTTTCCTTTTCTTGACTCGCCGATCCTGGATGTGTCTTCTAGGGTAGAACTTCTGGGGCCAACCACACTGTGTTCTCAGCCTTCTCCATCACTTTCCCATCTCCACATTCACTGGTTTGTTTTGTTCTGTTTTTGAGATAGGGTCATATAGTTCAGGCTGGCTTTGAATTCACTATGAGTCCAGGCTGGCCTCCGTGTAGAAGTTATTCTCCTGCCTCAGGCTCCTGAGTGCTGGGATTACTCGTATGTACCACTGGCTCACACTCACTATTGTGAGCTGCTCTCTTCCTATGTTATAATTTGGGTAAAAAATGTCACCCAAAATTGACCAGGACCGGGCCCGGGTCGGCTGGGAGCCTGCTGACTCTGGGCTCCTCTTACTCTGGGCCACTGGGAAGGAGCCAGGAGCAAGGGCTGCCCTCCGCAGTCCTCCCACACTTTGGCTTTCATATACAGTTGATTTTACATGTGATGGCCGGACAGCTATCTGGATATACTAAGCCACCCAGCCAGTGTGTAAGAGCCTGAGCGGGGTGGGAAAGCATCTGTGGGGAACATGGCGACAGAGAAGGCAGCTTGGTTACTGCAAGGAAGGTGATCAAATAAGTAAACATACTGGGGATAAAGAGAACCAGGTTAAGAGGCGGCCCGTGGAGAATCTACCTCTGAGTACCAACAGGCACATCACCCTCTCCAAACTCTGCTTGCACCAGGCATGGTGATACGTGCCTGTCATCCTAGTATTCTGGGAGGCCGAGGCAAGAAGATTACAAGTTTGAGTCCAGTGTAGATAATGTAGTGAGAACTTGTCTCAGAATAAAAAATTTAAAAATGGCTGGGGATGTAGCTCAGTGTGAAGCCCTGGTTTCAGTTCCAGTACCATAATACAAAACAGAAAAAAAATCACTATTTGCCAATAGAAGAAATGAAGTCTCCTTTGAGAAGTTAGAAAGTAAAGTATTCACAGTGGTGGAGCTATGCCAGAAGGAGGCAGAGGCCAGCTTTAGCAGGTACCTAGTGGCCAAAATGGGGACAATTTGGAGAGCAAATTCACAAATTATTGTGATACACTATACCCCATTTACAGGGATACACGACTCCATACAAATTTATATGTGGGAAAATTGATGAGAAAAAAATTTACTCAGTTTCTAAGCATCTCACCACAAAATATCCATTGATTAAAAATGGTAAAGAACATACTTTAAGAGTGGATATACCCATATTTATAGCAATATGACCCCTAACAGCTGGCCTAAGTGCCCATCAGCAGATAAATAGATAAAGAAAATGCAGTATTTATACATAATGGAAGCCAGGTGTGGTGGTACATGCCTATAAACCCAGCACTTGGGAGGCTGAGGCAGGAAGATCACCATGAGTTTGAGGCCAGCCTGGGCTACATAGTGAGTTCAAATCCAGCTTGAACTACATATCAAGATCCTGCCTCCCCCCCAAAAAAGGAAAAAAAGTAAATCATATCTCTGGACCAGGCCTGGTGGTGCACGCCTGTAATCTCAGTACTCGGGAGCCTCAGGAAGGAGGAGCGCTATGAGTTAGAGGCCACCTGGGGATACAAAGTGAGCTCAAGGCCAGCCTGAACTGCATAGCGAGACCCTGTCTCAAAAAGACAAAAAAAAAAAAAAAAAAGACATGCCCCCTACGATGAATGCAAACATGTATTACTAAAAACAAACAAACAAGTGTGGCGGCACAGCACTGGGGAGGCTGAGGCAAGAGGATCACCGTGAGTTTAAGGCCAGTCTGGACTACATAGCAAGACCCTGTCTCAAACAAAACAAAACAAAAAAACAGGGCCGGGTATACAGCTCAGGGGCACAGGGCCTACGCGGCAAGCATGACATTGTGAGTTCAATTCCTGACACAGAGAGAGAGAGAGAGAAAAAGAGAGAGAACCATTGGATGGCTAAGACAGAAAGATTGCTGCTTTGAGTGTAGCCTAGGCAATTTAGTGGTTCACCGAGAATTTGTGTCAAAATAAAAAGAATTTTTAAAGAACTGGGTATATAGTTCAGGCCAAAGGCCCTGGGTTCAATTCCTGGTACTAAAAAAAAAAAGAAAGAAAAACTGAGAGAGTGAGAAGAAAACTAGCTATGGTGGGCCGATGGGTGGCTCCCCCCGAAAACATGTCCATTTCTTCATCCCCGGAATCTGTGAGTGGAAAAGGAGCCTTTGCAGATGTAATGCAGTTGAGGCCCCTGAGGTGAGGAAATCACTTTGGATTATCCAGAAGGGCCCTAAACTCAATGGCAAGTGTCCGAGCAGACACACAGAAGACCTGGAGTAACAGCAATGTGAAGGAGGCACAGGGTACAATGACAAGGACAGCCACCAGGAGATGCAAGAGGCAGGGAGCAGAGTCTCCCCACACCCTCAGAGACAGCATGGCCCTCTTGATACCTAGATTTCAACTTCTGGCCTCTAGGACTCTGAATGACAAATTTCTGTTCTTCAAACTCACCAGGTAATTTGCTACAGTAGACAGTACCTTAAGTAAGTAATCAATGTGAATGTTGTTAGTAACAGGAAAAATCAAAATCATGGAACACTTGATCAGATGCAGAGGATATAGCATTGCTTCTGTGACATCCCTGCCAAAGATACAAACCTAAACCTGCTCGTGAGGAAACATCAAACTCAGAGGGACATTCCATGAAACAACCAAACTATAACTCGCAAAAGTATCAAGATCTAGGGCTGGAGATAGAGCTCAGTCATTAGCATATAAACATAACTGTCTAGGCCCTGAGAATGCTGGCAAAAACTGAAGAACTATTCAAGATTTAAGGAGGACAAAAAGATCTACAATGAGAAATTCTCGATAGGATCTTTCTGTTATAAAGTACATAATTGGAAGAACTGCCAAAATTTGAACTGCCAAACTTTGAGAATTAGACTGTAGTAATACAGCAATGTTAATTTCCTAATTTTGATGGCTGTATTGTGATTATGTGGGAGACTGTCTTTCTTTGTTGGAAATATGCACTAAACTACTCATAATGGGGTATTCTGTTGATAATTTTTTTTTTTTGGTAGTGGTGGTCCTATACTAGAGATTGGATGTAGCATTGAGCTGCATCTCCAGCCCTTTTTATTTTTTTTATTGATATAGAGGAAGGGTCTTCGGCTGGGGATATAGCGCAGTGGAATAAGCGCTTGCCTAGCAAGCGCAGGGTCCTGAGTTTGATCCCTAGTACCGCAAAAAAAAAAAAAAAAAAAAAATAGAGGAAGGGTCTTCCTAAGTTTCCCAGGTAAGAATCAAACTTGGACTCTTCCTGCCTCAGCCTCTCAATGCTAAGATTACAAGAAAATACTGTCATACTCAGCTGGTAATTTATTCTTAAACAGTTCTGGGGAAAATGTCCTCTGTGACATACATTTTAATTTTGTATAAATTTGTAATTGCTTAAAAGAAAATATTATGGGACATGGTGGCAGATGCCTATAATCCTAGCACTGAGGAAGCTAAGCACTGGGATTGCTTTAAATTCAAGGCCAGCTGGGGCTACATAGTGAGTTTAAGGCTAACCCGCACTACACAGTGAGACTCTGTTTCAGTCCTCCTCCCCAAATTCTTTTACTAAAAAGTAAAAAAGAAGTCAGACATGGTGGTACATACCTGTAATCCCAACATTCAGAAGGCTGAGGCAGAAGGATGGCCACAAGTTCAAGACCATCCTGAACTACATATATATATATATATATATATATATATATATATATATATCAGTTCAAGGCCAGCCTGAACTACAGAGCAACCCCCAGACAAATTCCAACATTTGGGAGGCTGACTGCCATGAGTTTGAGGCCAGTCTGGGCTACATAGTGAGACCCTGTCTCAAAAAAAAAAAAGAGAGAGAGAAATTATTCCAATCATACATATAAACATAAATATTGCCACAGACTGGAAGGCATGTAGGCTGGAAAAGAAATCCACAACGATATAATTAATATTAACGAGGAAAGCAGAGCCTATGTGCTTACATTTCCTTTTGTTGTACTCCTTTTTTTTTTTAAATACAGGTTCTTACTGTGTAGCTGAGACTGGCCTGGAACTTGTGACAATCCTCCTGCCTCAACCTCCTAAGTGCTGAGATCACAGGTGCAGGCCACCATACCCAGCTTGTGCTTACATTTTTTGAGCTTACTTCAATAAACACACATGAGGATCTAATATTTGGCAGGCATTGTGCTGGCTCTAGATATACTGGAAAAAGTAACAGTGCTGGCCTGCAGCCACCAGAGAGGCTATCAAGAGATGTGGATAAATGCTCCCTGGAGACTAAGGGCAGGGTGTGCTGGAGCACAGGGAACACCTAACCCCAACAGAGTGAGGAGTCATAGGAAGGATGCCCAGAATGAGGCCTTCTTGCCTTTCCCTTAGGAAGAAAAGCAGTGTTCAGTGTTCCCAAGGCCTCCCTGGAAGATGCTGGGTGCCCTGCCTGGATGGGAGTCCCGGGAGAGGAATGTGGAGAATTCCAAGTTCACAGGGCGGGGGCAGCTGGTAGGCCAAGCTTCAGCTTCGGCTCAGTCCTGCCAGAGGAGGACCTGGTCTGGAAGAGCAGCTCCAGAAAAAGCTCCAGGTGGTGCACGAGGGCACTGAGGGGTCCTCAGCGGGGACAGGGGATTGGAACCAGGCTGCACATGGGTCTCGAAGAGGAGACCAGAGTGGCCCTGCTCAGCCTCACATCCTCCCCTGGGCTGAGTGCTGGCCCCTGGAGCCAGTCCCAATCTGTTTCCTTCTATTCTTCGACAGGAAGCTTCAGGAGAGCTGGCCCCCATCCCGCCCCGCCCCGCACGCCTGCTCCTCTCCGCGATGGACAGAGGCTGCACTGAGCGGCTGCCCACCGGCCACACAGCCAGCTGACATGGGCACCGGCAGGGGCGCGTGGCTGCGCTGGGCGATCCTGGGCTTGCTGTTGCTTCAAGGTAAGAGGGCGCCTGCCGCTGTCGATCCACCGCCCCCAGCCTCTCTCCTCCAGGACACCCACCTCAGGGGCCCCTCCAGGGATGTCCAGGGGTGGAAAATCCCAGGGCCTTTCCTTGATGGCTGGATGGCTGGATGGGCATTTCCAGGCAGGGCTGAACAGAGATATTTAAACCCACTGGTGGGGTATTTTCCAGGGTGAACAAAGGCTGGGCCCCTCAGACGTAGGAAGCCACTTGCTGGGTGTGAGGCACATTGCCGGGGATGTGCAGGCTGGCCTGGGTGCCATGGTCACTCTACAGCCTATTCTGGCCCTGGACTGTCTGCATCTTGGGGCTTAGAGGTGGTCTTTTTTCTTCTTTCCTGTGAGGAATAACAAGTTGAGAATTCTGAATGCTTTCAGCTCAAATCACAAGAGGGCCTCAGGTGAGACCCAAAGTACTACCCAAAAGGGTGAATACATTCTCACCCACGCTGTGAGCTGAGATGACCGACAGGGAGGTGCCTTGGAAGCAGCAGCTCTCAGGGTGCACCCAGTGCAGGGCCTGTCTCAGGGCACAGTTGCCGGGAACCATGAGGAGCCCAGGACTCTCTGACTCACAGGGCAGCAACTTCCCTTCAGCTGCTCCTCACCCCGGTGCTCCGTGACAGATTGACGAGGCTGTGCTTAGAGCAGCAGAGTCCAGGAGGGCTGGGGGGAGGGGTCTTCGTGCTGAGGAACCTTGGAGCATGTTCGTGCCCCCAGAAGGACCCAGCTGTTCGTACAGAGTCCGGGTAGTCAGGGCATTTGGAGGATTCAAGAGAATCAGGCAAAACTAACATGTCTGGCAGTGACTGAGCACTGTATGTGCATTTTCTTTCCCTCATAATTTGTGAAGTACTAATACTTGCTTCTTGTGTGTGTGCTGAGATCACCCCAAAGCCCAGTCCCTCTAAGCACATGTGCTCTGCTGCAAACCTACACCCCCAGCCTCTTCCTGACATTCTAAAGAACAGAAAACCAAAGCCCAAGTCGGATACCGAGTGACTGAGCTAGGATTAGATCTAAACTGTCAAATCCTAAAGTTTATGATTTTACACTGGGTACGACGGCTCACTCTGTAATCAGCGCTCCGGAAAGCTGAGGCAGGAGGAGCGAGAAAGTTGAAGCCCACTTGGGCAATTCAGCATCTTAGGGAGACCTTGTTTCAAAATTAAAAATGCTGTTCAGACTGGGGGCGAGTGAAGACCCTGGGCTCGGTCCCCAGGACCACAAATTAATCAACTAATTAATTAAAATCCATGATTTTAACGATGCTGCTGAGGAAACAGGGCAATGGAGTGAAATGGAGGGTTAGCGGGGAAGGAAATGAAACAAGTCAGGGTTAGGAGGTGAAGACCAGGAAAGTCAGACATTCTTGTGGCCAGAGTTCTTGCGTGTCTGCATGCCCCGTGTCCAGGGACTCAGCCTGCTCCCTAAGTACCTCCCCTTCTCACAAAGGGTGACAAGTACCTCCCCTTCTCCTTACAGGTGACAAGTTGTGGAGGGGGAGTGGCAAGAGGCAAAGAGAAGGGAGGCAGCTGAGGCTTGATGTTGTGACTTTGCAAATCCTCCCATGTTGCTCAATAGCTTTTTTCCCCCTAGGTGACTGCAGGAAGGCTACGGTACGCTGTGAATTCCCATCACTAACAGCACTTAGATACTTCTGAGCCATGGTATCTAAGTAACTAAGAGTGTTCAGGATATGACTTGGATGGAAGGGGTTTCCCCAGGGCCATACCCAGAAAGAAAGGGCTCTGGCTGGCTGGAGGTTCCTATAAGTTTTAACTCTGCTCTGGACCCTCCACCCACAAGAAATGGGGCTCTGAGAGCTCTCACCCTGAAAAGCATGGCCCAGGGCTCGGACAAGCTCGGGTTTGCAAACAGTAAATTCCACACTATCCAAATGGTAACCCCATGGAGCAAGGCAGTGGTTTAAGGAAAATAAACAGACTGCGCAGGATGCCATAGGCTGGGGTGGGCCCCTGGCACCCAGCCACCTCTGTCCACCCAGGCTTGGGCTCAGTGCTTCCCTGGCAATGAAAGGTCAAACTGAGTGGAAGGACGGGAACCCAGCTGGGCGGCTCCACTTCCCCACGCTGTTTTCCTTTCACATTGTTCACAGGTTTCGAGAATGATTTCATTGTGGAAAGTGAGCAAACACAACCCGACCTTTCAGGTCCCGCACACACTGTGGGACGCACAAGCACGCACACATCTGCGTAGATGTCCAGAGACAGCCGCGCGCGCACACATAACTGCTAGTGAGGACTACCAGCAGGCACCCTGGCTCACTCCCCTCTGGGTTTGGCTAACAGTGATCATTTCCCCACTGCTTCCTTCTAGCGCTTCCTCGTCTCTTGTACACGGCTTGGGACTTGTTTCCAGTCCAAGTGCCTACCTCCTGCTGGGGAAGGCAGAGATAACTCCATACAGACCGGAGTTGTATTTTATTCCCCTCCCCACTGTCGCCTTCTCTCCCCTTCAGGCAGAGCCAGGATGATAATCTCCACAGGGGAAGTGGAATGGCCGGGCAGTGGCGTAGGATAAACATAAACCTAGAGACTTGGAGTCTTGCGTTCTTGTCCAGACATAGCAGGTCATTGGCCCTCGGTCTTCAGACAGTTCACTAAAAAACCTTCCTCTGACTTTGTTGGTGTGGTCCACACAGAGGACTGGAGAGACTGGAAAGGACCTGGGCCTTGGAACCACGGGTTGTGGTGACAGTGGAACTGAGTCACAGTCTCAGAGGAAGCTGGCACCATCACTTCCTCTAGCCCTGTGCTGGGTGTGTCTGCCTTCCAGTATGGGTGGCTTGAACAGCCACAGGGCCTAGGTAGCTGAGCAGAAGACTTCACACACCAGTCTGTGTGTTTTGCCTTCTTTTGTAGGCCACAGCTCCCAGACTGTACCAGCTCAGACTCCTCACGGTAAGGTGGGACTCCAGGGCCTATGCCAGCGTTTGGGCCCAGGTGTTTAGGGTGGCATGAGAGGAGCTCTAGGCCCATGTAGCACTGAGCTGGAGTGCCTGGGGCTGGGCCAGAGCTCTTAGGAGCTCGTGCTAGGGGTTGTTTTCTGACACACCCTAAAAGAGGAGGGAGGTGAATGATTGAGAGTCAAGGGGTGATAGGGAGAAAAACCAGATAATATCAGATAGAGGAAGAGGAGAGGCGCAGACTCACGGGAGAGGACCGCTCAGCCATGATCTGTTTCAGGAACCCTCAGCAACCAAAGTCTGGCCGCAGAGCCAATTTCTCCCACCCCAGGTGAGTGGCATGTGCTGGCCCCGGGCTGACACCCCCTGCCTCATCCCAGCCAAGGGCTGGAGCCCAAGGGTACTCAGATGGGCAAGGGAGTGTGGTGTCACCAGGCCTGCCTCACCTTCACTTCCCCATCTCTTTCTATCCTTGCAGGAAACAAGTCTTTCCCAGAGCCTGGCAGCCCAAAGCTGCTTCCGAACAGAACCAGTGCCCCAGGTACTCAGCTGGTGAGACCAGGATGCCACCCAGGAAGGGCACAGGGAGGAAGCAGACTGCATGGTTTACAGGAGAATGTAGACTGTGGGGAAGGGACAAGCCAATAAGGGCTCCACTGGCAGGTACAAACCAGGGCAAGGGGCCCATGGGCAGGAGCAGGAGCTGAGGAGGCCAGCTGCTTCTGACTTGGGGACCAGGACATTCCCAGAGGGAGTGGCTTCTGCAGCCAATCCCTGGTGGGAAGTAGAAGGTGGAGGGCAGCACAAATAGGCAGAGGCCAGAGTTGAGCCAAGAATGGCCCTTCCGGAACTGGAAGCAGTAAAGGACTGGGGGCAATGAGTTCCCCTGTGCAAGCATCTGCTGAGCCCCTGAGCAGGCCCCTCGTGCTCCTAATCCACAGTGGCTGCCCCGAAGGCCTCACCTGGCCCTCTGCTGTCAAGTAAGGCTGGAACACCGAGGGCAAGCACCGAGGATGCGCACAACCTGTCCCTGTTGGGCCTGACCCAGACCCAGCTGCGCAAGAACACGCCAGAAGTTGGTGAGTACCCAGGGCAGATGGTAGGGGGTCCAGCATCCTGGGTTATGCCTGGGTGGGTTCCTTCTTCCCCTCCTCAGGAGGCCCAGGTTGGGGTCTGCAGGCCAGGAGCCACATCAGTGGCACCCTGGCTTGGGAGAAGCAGAGGTTTGAGCAGAATAGGGGCAGGAAGTTGGGCCTGGTCACGGTGAAGGTAAACCAAGTCTGGATTTGGGGCTGAAAAGAGCCTAAAAGGGAGGTTTGGGAGGAAAGGAAGGGTGGAGCAAGGAGGCAGAAAATGTCAGAGAAGGCCTAGCCCCTCCTCAGGGCAGGCTGGGGAGACAGGCCTGCCCTCCGTCTTGGCCACTGGTTTCAGGTGCAGGCAAATGCACCCTACATAGCAGTGGAGTCAGCACAAGAGCTGTCCTCTGTGTGTTCACAAAAAGAGGAGCGATGTGGCATGCCTAACCCTTTCTTTCTCTCAACTGTCCTGCGGCTTTTGGGTTTTTTACACTGCCAGACTTGTACCCTCCTGGCTCAGGCTCCAGCATGCACCACCACACCTGGCTTCCTTGTAGGGTGAGTCAGGCCCCTTCGCTGATGCTGGAACCCCACTCTATTTCAGAAACATCTCAGAACGCCACTCCCAATGCAATCACCATGAGCCTGAGGACAAGGGGAGACGTGACCGTCCTGCCCAGCCCCACATCAGAAACGATACTCACTGTGGCTGCCTTTGGTGAGCAGGGGGAGTGGGAGGAAACCTCCCCTGTGGAATTCGTTTTCACACTAAGGATGGAACTCAGGGCCTCACCCGTGCTAGGCAGGAGCTGTGCCACTGAGCTACAGCCCCGGCCCTTACCCCTGGGAATGACTTGGCTCTGGATCTGGGAACACAAGTCCAAATCTCATCCACTGCAGCCAGTTCTCAGTTCTGCTGCGTCCCTTTCTCTCCTTTTGCCTCTGTCTCTGTCTCTCTCTGTTCTCTCGTCCTCTCTCTCCCCGTCTCTCCCTCTGTGTTCCTGCTTAGAGTGGAACAGGGGACCCGGGGCCTTGAACATGCTAGGCAAGGGCTCTACAGCTGTGTTATGTCCCAACTCTTTTACATTTTAATTTTGAGACAGGGTCTTGCTAGAAGGCCCAGGCTGGGCTTGAACTTGCCATCCTCCTGGCTCAGCTCCAGCAGAGCTAGGATCACAGGCTTGCAGCACTGTCCACCTAGCTTCTGTGCACTTCCAGGAAGGTAGAGCTGGGCCAGGAGCCCACTCTGGTAGGAGCAGCACACTTGAGAGCCATTTGTTCAGCAGAGGAGTGAAATTCACTTTGCTCCCAGTGAAGCCCTTAGCCGGGAGGCAGATTCTGACTCTTGTTGCCTCCTGTTGTCCCCTCTACCTTCTCTTCATCCCATCTTTAACCCTATTCAGGTGTTATCAGCTTCATCGTCATCCTGGTGGTTGTGGTGATTGTCCTAGTGGGTGTGGTCAGTCTAAGGTTTAAGTGTCGGAAGAACAAGGATTCTGAAGGTACCTGTCTTGATCCGCAGTGCCTGCTCCCTTTCACGGGGGCCTGGAGTGAGAGGCTGAGGCTGACGCCAGGCTGGGAGGAGGGGGGGAGTGGCACATAAGCCCCTTGCTGACTGGGAAAGTCCCCTTGGGTGGGTTTGAAGAGAAAGCCATGCTTCTGAGTTACAGCATGTGACTCTCATCTCTGTCCTTGGATTTTTACAGACCCCCAAAAACCAGGGAGTTCGGGGCTGTCTGAGAGGTAAGACAGAGTGAGGCCAGGCTTGGTGGTGCATGCCTATAATCCCAGCAATCCCAGCACTCGGGAGGCTGTCAGGAGGATTGTTGTGAGTTCGAGACCAGCCTGGGCTACAAAGTGAGCTTAAGGCCAGCCTGAACTGCACAGAGAGACCCTGTCTCAAAAAAGGCCAAAAAAAAAAAAAAAGACTGCCCAAGCTCAAGAAAGGGAGCTTCTAACTGACCCATCCACCTGTTAGAGGAAAGCAAGCCAGGTGCAGTGCATGCTTGTAATCCCAGCACTCAGGAGGCTGAGGCAGAAGCTATATAATGAGGCCAGAGCTACATAGTAAGTCTGATAGCAGCCTGAACTACATAGACCTTGCCTCATAAAAAGAAAAAAATTAAAATATGAGTCTTTAAGAGACATTATAACTGGCTCAAACCATTATTAAGCAGTAAAACCAGGGCTTAAATACATCTTTGGGGCTCAAAACACTCGTTTCACTAGAGTGCACCTTCCGAATACAGATTTTTGTGAAACAGAAATGTAAGGCTGAAGCCCCTCCGTAGCTCCCAGACTCCCACTGCCCTCCCTGTCCTGTCTGTAACCCAGACTCCCTTCCCTCCGTAGCTCCCAGACTCCCACTGCCCTCCCTGTCCTGTCTGTAACCCAGACTCCCTTCCCAACCCAGCTGCTCCACGGCCAACGGAGAGAGAGGCAGCATCACCCTCATCGCCATGAAGAACATCAACATGAACAACAGCACGAGTTGCCCCCCGGCGGAGAAGGTGCCTTTTCCGTTTCCTCCCCCCCC
>PVLD010019785.1:0-35482 GCA_004027595.1 Dinomys branickii
GAGAAATCATTGCGGGTATGTGGGTTATTTCTGCTTTGAGCTCTTTCATGGCCTGTTGGAGTTGTTTTATTTTGGATGCAATCGTTTCATAACTTGAAGTTATGAGGCTTCCTGGTTCCCCTGTATCTTCACATTCAAAACTTGTTCTGGGTGGGGTTGAGTTTTGAGACTGCGTTTTGTTCCTCTGTTTTCCCATTTTGGGGTATCAAATTCAAACTGTGGAGCTGTAAATTCCACAGACAGTTCAGCAGGCAAAGGTCTGCTGGAGAGGCTGCTCCAATGGTTACTTCTCTTTGGGAGAATGTCCCTTAAGCTGTCTGCTGAGATTTCCACTTCTACTCCCTACCCCAAGACCTGGCCGGGGCAAATAAACAGCTCGCCACCCCAGGATTCTTGCAGATAGGCCACTCAGGTGTTCCTCCCTGGGTGGAGCTCCTTCCCCGCTCACAAAACCCGTTGGGGCGCCTAAGTAGGTCTTCCCACCCGGGAGATCCCTCAGTCCTTGAAGCTGCTTTGATGTCTCTTGCTGGGCTGAGCTTCTTCCCAATTCAGGAAAAACCGGTTAGAGCGCGCACTTAACTCACCCTGTGATCGTGCAGACAGGAGTGCCGTTCAGATGTTTTTCCCTGGATGGAGATTTTCCCCGACTCAAATCGCGCCGGCCGGTTGCTTTTGCTCCAGTTCGCGCAGCACTGGCTGCGGGGGTGGGGTTCTGAGCGGGATCCCGGAGCGCTGCCCGGTTTGGCGCAGTTTGTCCCAGTAGTGCGTTCTCTGTTGGGTTCAGGAGCTGAAGCCGTTCTTCCCTCCGCACTCGCTCTGTCGGGTGGTCGTCTTCTTCCCGGAAGTCCTCATTTCTGTCTTCATATTGCTATATTTCATTGTTTGGGTGGTAATCCTCTGGGAGGTTCTCTCTCTGCTGCCTACCCGGTCGCCATCTTCCCGAAAGTCCCCATTTTTTCATATATTTATTTGCTATTTTATTTGTTCATCTGAGAAATGTGTGTTCATCTCAGATCTCCATCTTTGGATTGGATGTGAATTTGGGAGTTCTGATTTTTTTCAATTCTTTATATGTTCTAGATAGAAGTCTTTTGTCTGAGAGACAGTTGGCTAAAGTTGTTTACCACTCTGTGGATTGTCTTTTCACTCTGTTGGTGATTTCTTTTGATGTGTAAAAGCTTTTTAATAAGATGAGGTCCCAGTTGTTGATTCTGTGAAGTGTTTCCTGTTCAGTTTGGGTTTCTCTGCCTACCCCTATGTTTTCCATATTTCTACCTACTTTCTCTTCCAACAGATTTAGTGTTTCTGTTTTAATATTTAGATCTTTGATCCGTTTTGACTTTAGTGCATAGTGAAAGACATGGGTCTAGTTTTTAGTCTTTGGCATGTGGAAAGCCAGTTTTTCCAGCACCATTTATTAAGGAGGCTATGTTTCTTCTGGTGAACATGTTTGGCCCCTTTGTCAAATATAAGGTGGATGAGTGTGTTTGGAGTTATGTCTGCATCTTGTAATCTGTTCCACTGATGATCAGGTTTGTTTTTTTTTTGCCAGTACCTTGCTGGTTTTATCAGGGTAGCTTTGTAGTATAATTTCAAGTTAGGGATTGTGATGCCTCCTATCTTGCCTTTGTTGCCCACGATTGCTTTACCATTCTAGGTCTCTTCTGGTTCCACATAAGTTTTAAGAATGTCTTCTCTAGATCTGTGAAGTATGTTAATCATAGTGTGATCGGGATTGCATTAAATCTGTATAACAATTTTGGGAGTATGGCCATTTTCACTATGTTGGTTCTTCCTATCCATGAGCAAGGAAGATTTTCCATTTTCTGATATTCTCTTTGATTTTCTTTTTCAGAGTACGTAATTTTGAATATATAGATCATTTACTTCCTTTGTTGGATGGATTCCTAATTCATTCATTCATTCATTCTTTCTTTCTTTCTTTGATGCTCTTGTGAAGGGTGTAGTTTCCCTAATTTCTCTCTCAGTGAGTTTGTTGTTTGTGTATAGGAATGCTACTGATTTTTGAATATTGACTTTGTATTCAGACATACAACCAATTTGATTATTAAGACCATGAGTCTTTTGGTGGAGTTTTTGTGGTCTTCTATGTAGAGTATCATGTCATCTATGAATAATGACAGTTGAACTTCTTTCTCCTATCCTTATTTCTTTTATTTCTCTCCTTGTCTAATTGCTCTGGCTAAAGTTTCTAGGACTGTGTTGAATAAGAGAGAAGACAGTGGACATCCCTGTCTTTTTCCTGATTTTAGAGTGAAAGCTTTCAGTTTTTGTCCTTTTAGTATGATAGTAGCCATTGGTTTGTCATAGATGGCTTTTATCAGATTGAGATGAAGACAATTCATTCCAATTTTCTGTAGAGTTTTTTTTCCTATTGGATTTTTATCATGAATGAATGCTGGACTTTATCAAAAATTTTTTCTGCCAGGTGTGGTGGTGCATGCCTGTAATCCCAGCACTTGGGAGGCTCAGGCAGGAGGATCATTGTGAGTTGGAGACCAGCCTGGGCTACAAAGTGAGTTCAAGGCCAGCCTGAGCTGTATATCAAGACCCTGTCTCAAAAAGACAAAAAAAGTTTTTTTTCTGCATCTATTGAGATGATCATGTGATTTTTGTCTTTGACTCTATTGATATGTTGTATTACATTTATTGATTTTCATATGTTGAACCATCCCTGCATTCTTGGGATAAATCCCACCTGGTCATGGTGTATAATTTTCTTGATGATTTGTTGAATTCTGTTTGCTAGTATCTTACTGAGGATTTTTGCATCTATGTTCATTAGGGTAATTGGCCTGCAGTTCTCTTTTTTGGTTGGGTCTTTCTCTGGTTTTGATATCAGGGTAATACTTGTCTCCAGGAATGAGTTAGGGAGTACTGCTTCCTTTTCAATTTCATTAAAGAGTTTGAAGAGTATTGCCATTAAATCTTCTCTAAATTTCTTGTAAAATTCAGTAGTAAACCCATAAGAACCTGGGCTTTTCTTTGTTAGTAAGTTCTTAATTACATTTTCAATCTCATTAACTGATATTGAGTTATTGAGAATTTTTATATTTTCTTGATTCAGCTTTGGTAATTCATATGTATCTAGGAATCTGTCTATTTGTTCTGTGTTTTCCATCCTATGAGAGTAAAGATTTTTGAAGTAAGTATTGTTGATCTTCTGCATTTCCATAGGATCTGTTGTGATTGCACCCTTATTGTTTCTCAGTGCATGAATTTGCATCTTTTTTTCCTTTTTTTGGATACGGTTGGCTAAGGGCTTATCAATTCTATTTATTCTTTCAAGGAACCAGTTTCTTGATTCATTTATTCTTTGTATTTTCTTGGTGTCCATTGTGTTAATTTCTACTCTGATCTTTATAATTTCTTCCCTTCTATGGCCTTTGGGTTTGTCTTGCTCTTCTTTTTCCAGAAGCTTGAGGTGCAACATGAAGTTATTTATTTGTGCTCATTCTGTTTTCCTGATGTGGGAATTCACTGCTATAAATTTCCCTTTCAGGGCTGCTTTCATTGTGTCTCATAAGTTCCAGTATGTTATATTTGCATTCTCATTTAGTTGTAGATATTGTTTATTTCATCTGTGACCCATTGGTTGTTTAATTTCCATGTGTTTATGGGTTTTTAAAATTTCTTTTGCCATTAATTTTCAATTTCATTGCACTATGGTCAGATAATATGCATGAGATGATTTAAATTCCTTTGCATTTACTTAAGCATGGTTTGTGGGCTCATATATGGCCTGTTTTAGAGAATATTCCATGTGCAGCTGAGAAAAATATGTATTCTGATGATGTTGAATGGAACAGTGTGAAAACATCTAAGTCCATTTGTTTATAGGTGTGGTTCAGTTTTGTTATTTCTTTGCTAATTTTTGTCTAGTTGATCTATCTCTTTGTGACAATAGGGTATTGCGATCTCCAGTTATAACTGTGTTATTGCTTATTTGATTCTTCATGTCTATTAATAATTGTCTTATATGTTTGAATGCTCTCATATTTGGTGCATATATATTTATGACTGTTATCTCTTCCTTTTGAAGTTTTCCCCTAACAAGTATGCAGGAACCTTCTTTATCTATTTTGATTATTCTTGGCTTGAAGTTCACATTGCCTGCAAATAGAATGCTACCTCTGCTTTTCTGGATTTCTGTTGCATGGAAATTGCTTTCTACCCTTCATTTCCAGTCTATGAATTTCTTTTTGTGTTAAATGTATTTCTTGTATACAGAATATTGTTGGATCTTATTTCTTTGATCCACTCTGCCAGTCTGTTTTTTTTTTTTTTTTTTTTGGATAGGTGAACTGAGGCTATTTCCATTGATGGTTATAACTCACATGTATTTACTTATCTTTCTCATGGCTTTTCCCTGCTGTTGGTTCCATGCTTTCCCCCTCCATTTAATTGCTTGCCTTACCTGGTGGTTTGTTCTTGTTGTTGTTCTTGGAATTGTGGTCATTTTTATCTGTATCTAGAATATCAGTACTGTTTGTAGGACTGGTTTGATGTTCATAAATCTCTTTAGTTTTTCTTTGCCCTGGAAGTATCTTATTTCTCCTTTAATTTTGAAAGATAGCTTTGCAGGGTACATCCATCTGTCTTGGAAGATTCTTTTTTCCTTGCAGGACTTAAAATACTTCACTTCAAGCTCTTGTTGATGGATTGTGTTGAGAAGTCTGCCATGATTTGATGGGCTTTCCTTTATAGTTCATCTGATTCTTTTCTTTAACAGCTTTTAATATTCTAGTGCTATGTTTCTTAAATATTATAAGTCTTAGTATGGTTTTATTTTGGTCGTGACTGTTTGGAGTTCTATATGCTTCATTTATTTGTATGTCCAGTTCTTTATCCATGTTTGGGAACTCTCCCATTATTTCTGTGAAGACTTTTTTTTTAATGGCATTTCTGTTGTCCCCCTTTCTCATTGACCCCAATCAATCTTATGTTATTTTTCTTTGCTTCATGTTATAGCTGTTGTATTGATTTTTTATGGTCTCTTGCTATTTTTAGGTATCTTTCTTTTCATGATTACTAGCTGCAATTCTGTCTTCAAGATCTCAAATTCTGGGCCAGAGATATAACTCAGTGGCACAGCACCTGCCTGGCAAGCATGAGGTCATGAGTCTGATTACCAGTACCACACATATACACACACACACACACCTGAAATTCTATCCTCTCCATTCAATTTGTTGCATATACTTTCAATGGAGGTTTTAATTTCTTAAATTTCTGTGTGGATCTGTTTCATGTATTCTGTTTCTTTTCTATGTTGGACATTTTATGTTTCCATCATTTTTCTAAGCTTATTTATTCTTTTATCTGTGTCTTCTCTAATATCTTTGATTTTAAGCATCATTTCTTTCTGTACCTGAGAGATTTTTTCCTCTGTACCCTTTCCCACTTGCTTTTTCACTTCCTTTGCTATCGTTTCAGACAGTTCCAGTGTTTGACTTCCAATTTCATTTATCTCATTGTGCTCTGGGCTTGTTCTGGGTGGGCTGTGGGTCTGGGGTTACATTTTCCTTCTGCATCTTGTCATTTTCTATGTTCTCTTTTTAAACCTTATTTTGTTTTCTGTGTTTGTTTTCTATGTTTATGCTTGCCAGTTTCTTATAATATATAGCTTTATCACTAGTGTTGAGGTTTCCCTGGAGGATGACTGTGCTTCAGGGATGTCTTCTAGATGCAGGTAGTTTCTTATAGCTATCCAAGAGCCCTACCTTCCCAATTTGTAAAGGATGCAAAATTACTATTTTCCCAGCTCCTAATCTTTTGGTACTGGGCTATGGTGATGATTATGACCCCATACAATCAGTGCTGTCATACAGGAGAGAAAAACTGTTTGTAACATGTATGACATTCTGGCTAAAGTAGTACAGTTAGTAAGAACAATAGTTTCAAGTACAGTTTAACTACTGATAAACTATGGCAACCATGAACCTGTTACCTCTGACCACAGGAGCAAACTCTAAAATTATATAACAAAATCACACATACACTGTGCATTTGTATGTAGTGATTTTACCCTTAGTGGGGTGAATTTACCCTTTGGCAGGGAGTAGGGGTAATTAGATGGGTAGGGGATAGGTAACAGTGATGACTGGGGTCAAATATAGTAGAGTCAGGGCTGGAGATTAAAGGATGATCACCCATGTCTTGGGAAACTGGAGAATACAGGAAGGAGAAAATGAAATAGAATACAAAGTAGGGCAACCCATTCATTTGGGACCCCTCCTCTATCTCAGGAGCTATTCCCATTCCTCATTCCCCATTCCCCATTCCCCATTCCTATTCTCCAATAAATTTTCCTACTTAAAAAAAAGAATATGAAGGAGTAGTCAGAAAGGGCAGAGACAATGTTTACTCATTTGAAAGTTTAAATTCAAGTAGTTGAGGAAAGACAGAAAATCTGTAGTGGAAAAAGAAAAGGAAGGGTAAGAAACCTAAACACTGAAAAAAAGAAGGAAGAAAGAATGAAAAAGAAAAGAAAAAAAGAAAGCAAAAGCAGACCAGAGAAAAAGAGAGAGAAAAAAGGAAAAAATAAAAATAACTACAGAATACAAAACAAAACAAGATGACATCCAACCAGGCAAGAGGAGAGCCAATCAGACAAACAAGGGAGAAGGGAAGTAGTAAAATACCTCTGGTGTTTACAGTTCTGTCGTAGTGTTCATATTTAATCCCAGAAATGTGCTGCATATGGAGCTGAGCTTGGCCTCTGGATGTGGGGGCTGGGCCTGGTCTTCTGTTGCTGGAGTTCTCTGGAGTTCAACTGCTGGCTCCTCACTGCTGCTTTAGACATTTCCACATAGCCGGTCTTGCTAATTACTTCACCCTCCAAAAGTGTGTGTGCCCCCATGCACCTGGCTGTTGTTCAGGGTCTCAGGTGTTGGGGTTCCATTTGGCCCACCCACCAAAGGCAGGTGTCCTTATACTCCTCTCAGGCCCTGCTGTTCCAGAGATAATGTTGAAAGTGCAGAGCGCAGACTCTCTCTCCTCTCTCAGGCCCTGTTATCCCAGAGAAAATGAAATGCAGAACCTCAATACTACAGATTAAACCCAGAATTTTCACACTGAGCAATACCCAAGCCCTTTTATATTTTTATTTATTATTATTATTATTACTTTTTTTTCAGACATCTTGCTATATAGCTCAGGATGGCCTTGAACTCACTGTGTAGCCCAGGCTGGCCTTATACTTGTGGTGATCCTCCTGCCTCAGCCTCTTGAGTGTTGGTATTACAGGTGTGCACCACCATTCCCAGCCCCTTTTTTATTTTTAAAATTTTTTTATTTTTTTGTCTTTTTGAGACAGGGTCTTGCTATGCAGTTTAGGCTGGCCTTGATCTCACTTTGTAGCCTAGGCTGGCCTCGAACTCCCAACAATCCTCCTACCTCAGCCTCCTGAGTGCTGGGATTACAGGTGTGCACCACCACACCCGGCCCCCTTTTTTATTTTTGAGACAGTTCCCACTATGTCCCAGAGTTCCCCAGTCTGGATTTGAACTTGTGATCCTCCTGACTCAGCCTCCCAAGTGCTGGGGTGACAGGAATGCACCAACACACCTGGCTCCTTCTCTGAGATTTCTGAGCAGATGTCTTTACTGTATTGCCAGGCCCCAGTCTGAAGCAAGGACAAAGGGTAGGGGACGCATCTTTTCACTTCCCAAGCCTTCCAACACCGTGGCCAGCCCTCCTTTGGTCAGAAGGGGGCGCTCCAGGGCTGCCTGGCATTGCATCTTTCCCATGCCCACTGCTCCAGAGCTGAGATGGGGAGGGTGGAGGAGGGCCTACAGATTTGTCCAAGCCTGAGCTTCACCTCAGCCCACTGCCAACGATCCTGAAGTCCCTTGTAGCCATTTCTTCCCCTCTGTGGGGTGATGGAATCAACGTGCTAGGACAGGTGACATGAAGTCACTTCTGTGCCTGAAGTGCTTCCCAACCAGGCTTCCATGGTGGCATTTCATTGTGGGATATGGAGCACCCAGACCTGGCAGGCTGGCATTCAAAACGCACTCTTAAATAATGACCCATGGACCCACAAGTCCTGTAAACAGATGAACTATTCTGGAAGGCAGTCTCCAGCATCTCCACTGCCCACCTGGCTCTACTTCCCACACCACTGTCCTGAAAGGAGGGCTCAGTCTCTACACAGGTTCTGGGGGACAAACCACAGTGGCCACACAGAGGAGCCTGGCCAGCTCAGGAGTCATGCAGTGGACCCCTGACTCAAGATGAAGTGTGATACCCACAGCGGACACACTCAGTGCCCAGAGTCATGCTCTTCATAACCCTGCCAAGTAGCGTCTGGTCCAGACACAGATGCTGGCAGCTTTCAGGTGATCCCTCTGCCCCCTCTGACTCTATTTACTGACTCTGGTAGAGAAGATGCTGTCCCCTGGGGGAGACACAGGGTTGTGAGTCAAGGCCAATCCATCTGTAGCTGAGAATTAGACATCTCTTCCCAAACCCAAAGGCTCCCTGCAGTGTGCTCCTGGGGACAGCATCCATCAAGAGACCTCAGGTGACAGTGCTTGAACCATGTAGAGAGCAGCAGGGACCACCAGTAGCAGTGTCTGTCCCCCTGGCCTGAGCCTGGAGGTGGCTCAGGTTGCATGTTGCTCAGAACTGGGCTTTATGATGGGACACTGGTGGGAGGCACTTTCCTGGCCTGGATGGACTACTTGGTGGGGTCCTGAAGAGCAGCCATACTACTGGCCTCATGAGGACATGGGGAGGTAAGATGGGCAGGAGGCCAGCAAGGCCTATGTGGCTCCACTGGGTGCGAGAAGACACAGCCCAGATAGAGATGTGTGGACCCCAGCAGGGGCTCCTGGCCTTGCTGGTGTCAGAACCAAGGAGGAGGAGGAAGGTCCCCTACCTCCAGATCTGTCCTTGTTCTCTCCTGGAGCCTGTGAATGTGACGTTGTCTGGAAACAGCTTCTTTGCCCAAATGACGAATCTATGAATCTTCAGAAGAGATTGTCCTGGATTTCTGGATGGCCCTACATACCTTCCCTTGTGTCCTTCTGAGAGAGCCAGTGGGAGAAAAGTCATAGAAGAGGACCAAGGTGCAGGTGTGGGTGACAAACTTCAGAGGGGCTGGCCTGTTCCCTAACAACCCATTCCCAGTGTCCAAGGTAAGGCACACAGCACAGGCCCAGTTTATAGGTTCTGAACAGCAAGAGGACCAGGTAGACCCCACAGTTTGGTTCAGAGGAAGGTGTGTGCACTGGGTGGGACGTAAGTGCCTGAGTCCAGGCTAGAATGAACCTGTCTTATCTTACGTGGACCTCCCAGACCCAGGTACAGGCACAGGTTTGGGCACCACACGTCACTAGTGATTGTAGTCTCTTTTCCAGTTCAGGCATCCAACCCAGGGCCTGTGCATAGGCCTAGGCAAGTGCTCAGACTGAACTTCATGCCAGCCTTGTTTACCTAGATGTGGTATCCTGGAAAACCTCACAGGGACAATGACCAGGGTTGTTTAGGCACTGCCATGCTGGTGACAGTTCAAGATGGCACAGTCATGCCCAGCTGAATGCACACCTGCTGTTGCCCTGAGCCTGGAGAGGTGAGGCATGGACTCTGGCCTGGTGACATCTTGGTTTCTTTGATTTTGGACTTCAGCCTCAGAACAGTGAGCAAAACTTCTGGGGTCTGGAGTCCCAAAGTTTGTGATCATTTGGTCACAGAAGCCCAGGAGAGATATGCAGTCAAGGTTAGGATTGAGGAGGTGTTCGAAGAGCTGAGGGAGCGGTATGTGTTGCCCAGATGCTCAGTGCAGATGCTGGTGACATCACCAGGCATGATGCCAAGTGTCCCATAACCTCGGCCTGGGCCCCAAGGCTCTTACAAGGTTTTGCATAGGTTTTCTGGCTTTGTGTGTGCCTGCAGGGCATGCATGACTCTGCCCTCCTGGCCTGCTCGATGGTAGAACCAGGCGCCTCATTTTGCAGTCCTCATTAAGGAAGCTCTCTGTCAACTCCTGACTTCTTGTTCTCTGTCCTGGAACCCATTTGTGCCAGCTGCAGCACTGGCCATATCAGGGCTTCCAGACTCTCGGGCCTCGGTGCCACAGGGCTCTAGAGGGCAGGCGTTGCTTTCTTCCTGCCTGAGAGGAGCCCAGCTTTCACCTGTCAGTAGTGCTTAGCTTCAGCATTGGGGTGTTTTGCTTCTAAGACTGTGATCTGTGAGGTTATTTTATGTTATCAAAAATTCCTTATAAAATTGCAGTTACATTCCAGTATACTCTTTAAATTCTTTTTGGTTAAAGAAGTGGATTTTCTGCTAATAGTACTAGTGAATCTTTTTTTTTTTTTTTTGGTCTTTTTGAGACAGGGTCTCACTATGCTATTCAGTCTGGCCTTGAGCTCACTTTGTAGCCCAGGCTGGTCTCAAATTTAATGATCCTCCTGCCTCAGCCTTCCAAATGCTGGGATTAGACACGCGTGCCACCACGCCTAGCCTAGTAAGTCTAGGTGTTTTTTTTCTGAACAGGGTCTATTATTAAATCTTTAAACCTTAGCATCTCTTCCAAGAGATTTTTAAATTGTGTACTCTGCTTCCTTAAATGGGGTGTATGTGTTTGTTGTTTTGAGCTTTTGTTTACTGACACAGTTTTAAGCCCTTTCTTCTTTCCTCTTTTTTTTTTTTTTGCAGTACCGGGGATCGAACTCAGGACCTCACGCTTAGCCAGGCAGGTGCTTAGGCCACTGAGCTACATCCCCAGCCCGTTTTTAGTTTTGAGTTGGGGTTTCACTATGGAGTTCAGGATAGCCTTGAACTCACTTTATAGCCCAGGCTGGCCTCCTGCCTCAGCCTTACCAACTGCTGGGATTACAGGTATGCACCCCATGCCCAGCTTCTTTCTTCCTTAGGCTGGAGGATGAACCCAGGCCCTTTACAATGAGCTCCATCCCCAGCTTTTTATTATTTAAAAATTTTCAATATATATGTTTATTCATTCTTGGGTTATTTCTACCTTTTGTTATTATGACTAATGTTACTGTAAACATTCACATAAGAATTTTTGTGTGAACACGTTTTCAGTTCTGTTAGATATATACCTAGGGGTGGGATTGCTGGGTCGTAGGTCATCCTGTGTTTACAAATACTTTGAGGAACTGGCAAAAGTTTTCCGAAGTGACTTCGGCACTTTACTTTCTCATGAGCAATGCATACAGTTGAGCTTCTTTCTGCTTTTGCTCTCCTTTGGCTCTGTATTGTTCTATTTTTTAAACTTTCAGACAGGGTCTCAGTAAATTGCTAATCTACCCTGACTGGGCTTGAGTTTGCAATCCTGCTTCAACCTTCTGGAGACAGGTGTGTGCCCCGCACCAGGCCGGTTTTAAGCACCTTGTGCATTTTGCCTCTGCTGGACTAGACTCGCAGCCCCGGCTCCTGGGGCACCGGCTCCCAGGTCTCCTTACCGCCGCAGACATGGACCTGTTTGGGCGAGAAGGCACTGGCCCACAGTTACCAGCCTCGCCCACAGTGGGCCGGATGGGCACCCTGTGCCCGCTGTCTCCCTGCCCACTCAGTCTGCCCGAGTCCCCGAGCGGGAGCAGGACCTTGGGTGGGGTCGTGGCGCCCACTCTGCGCCTCATCTTCTCCGACCCGCTCACAGTTTCCTTAGGAGGTCCCCACGCAGGCGGCCGCTGGCCAATCAGAGCCTCCGCTCAATGCGTTTCAACTGGGCGCTTGGGCCCTGCCCCCGCAGCGCGGGGTGGGACCGGGAGAAGAAGCAGTTTCCCATGGAGACGGCGTTCCCATGACTACAGCAAAGAGCCTGGCTTCACTAGCCCGCTCTCCGCGAGGACCTATGGGGCAGGTGGGGCGAAGGGACCTCAGGGCATGAGGACCCGAGGAGCAGGGAGGGGACTCTGAACGGGTGCCCGAGGTAGGGCTGTGGGCTGTGATTGCAAGGAGCGGGCCCTTCGCCCTTGCCACCGCCCACTGCTGGCCGGGCTCCTGCCCTTTCCTGAATTCCCCTCCCCTCCCCTTCCTCCTGCCTCCACTCCTCTCACTGGCACCACCCCTCCTTTTTCCTCTTTCCAAACTAGGGATTAAATCCAGGGCCTTTATGGTGAACTACACCCCCAGGCCCCAGCCCCCTTTATTTTTTATTCTGAGATAGGCTCTCACAAGTTGCTGAGTTTGAGTTTGAACGTGAATTTGAACGTGTCCTCTGGGACTGGTGGGATTATAGGTGTGTACCACCACATACAGCTCTTGCAGATTTTCGTACTCAGCTTCTCAGGATCTTCACCCCTTGCTGGAAACTTTCCCAAGAGATGAGTGGATAACGACAATGTGGTATTTACACACAGTGGAGGACTACTGTGCCATAAATGAAGATAAACTTGAGGTCTTTGTAGGAAAATGGATGCATCTTGACACCACAGTGTTTTGTTTTTTGTCTTTCTGAGACAGGATCTCGCTATGTGGTTCAGGCTGGCATTGAGCTCACTTTGTAGCCCAGGCTGGCCTCAGACTCTCAACGATCCTCCTGCCTCAGCCTCCCGAGTGCTGGGATTACAGTCGTGCGCCACCACGCCCGGCACCATAGTGTTAAGTGACATAAATCAGCACACACGTGTCAGTATCACCCAGCAGTCCTCCCTTTCTTCCTCAAGGTTTCTTAGGGTCATAGCGTTCTTGAGGTACCCCGACTCACGGGCGAGGGACAGTGGAGCCCCCGAGAGCTTGTCCCTTTGTCCAGGGTTCACCTTGGCGGTTTGGTGCAGTTCTGACTGATAGGACAGGAGAGAGGGGAGTGTGTGTGCCTATGCACATGAGTGTATGCATGTGTATGCATGCATGTGTGCACATGGATGTGTGTGCATGTGTATGCGTGTGTGTGAGCACGTGTGTGCATATGTGTGGTCTCTAAAGCATTCTTGCTAAGTGATGTGGTGCTGCTGAGCCCTTGGGACCCTGGGGAAAAGAGCACGACCCACAGATCACCCACAGTCCTGCCTGTGGCCAACACCTCTGGATACACATCTGGGAGATGGCACCCACTGTCCGCACAACCTTGGCTGGTTCTCGTCCATGAGGCTGCTGTTTGTCCTTCCTGACACACTTCTGTCCCACTTTGAACCCCTTGTCCCACTGGACCTCAGCACCTGCAGGCCAGCACAGCACCCTCGCTCACATCCTGATGACCCTGGTTGAGGTGATGTCCCTGGTGTGCACTGGTCGCACTGGCTGCCTGTCTCGTCTCCTCCACCTCGACCAGGGACAGCTGTGGCCCAGGCCCTGGACCCCTCATTTACTGTCCTCCTTGTGTGAGCCTCTCCACACCCTGGTCTGCAGCCTGGCCACACAGACGCGAGGCTTAGGGACACTGCCTTCAAACCCATCTCTGCTCAGTCCACCTGAAGCTGGGCATCCTGCCCAAAGCACTGAAGAGCTGCCCTGCTGGCCTGTTTACCCAGCCCATAGGGCAGGAGAGCGCTAAGATCCAGAATCTGGAGGTTAATTCTGTATATGTGAAATGTACAAGGTATTAATAGAACATGATATTAATAAGAATGTCCTAGAATTTGTGCAGCCTTGGGGGAGGCCGGCTGTGCCACTGTCCTCCCCATCTTGCCCTGGGGACCTCCTTATGGAACAGCTCTGCCTTCACAGTGCGGTCGCTGGGCACTGATATCACTTAGCCAGACTGCTTGCTCTTATCATTGCCCCTTGCTCCTGCCTTCCTGCTGTACCTATCTGAGGCCCATTTTAAAAGCCAGAAATTGTGCTCAACAAGTGACCAGCTCAAGGCCCGAGTGAGGAGGAGCAGATTGGATACCTAGAATGTGATGCTCCGGAAGGCCAAAGGGAGGCCAGGGGCAAGCTGAGGCAGGAGGACCCCACTGGAGTCCAGGGTTCGAAACCAGTCTGGGCAACACAGCAAGACAGAGCTCTCCAAAGACAGAGCTCAGCGAGACTACAGCCCTGGTCATGTGCAGAGCTAGATATGTCCTCACAGGGTACAGCACAGACACAGGAAAATGGGAAGGACAGTGAGGGAACCAGGATGAGGAGACAGTGGCAAGGGTTGCACTCACCTCCAGGTCGGTGGTGACTTCTTGAGGTGCAGTGTCCCTTCTGTGAGCTGAAGCTTTGTTACTGGAGCTGTCAATGCCTTGGCTTTGTAAGGCCTGATGTACAAAGACAAAGGGAACTTGAACCACAGCAAGGATCCTCAACACAGGCATCCTCTGAAAGTCTGGTCAAACATGCTGGCCCCTAGCAGAGGTTTGGAAGATTGAAGAGGGTTGACCATAGGGACAGCGCCCAACCAGCCTGAGGGTCACAGAGAGCAGGTGACATCAGATGACAACAGTCACTGAGGCCCTCATCACTGCAAACCAGGCATGTGTGTGTGGAGGTAGAGAGGTCACCTCCAGGGTGGAGCAACCAGAGGACGGAGGGGTGGATGAGAGGCCAGAGGGGAGGAGGAGAGGCTGGAGGAGAGGCTGGAGGGGAGGAGAGGAGGAGAGGACGGAGGGGTGGATGAGAGGATAGGGTGTTGAGCCCTGCCACATGGCTAAGCTGCAGGGAGGGCATGCTCTTCAGCCTCCATGGGAAGTGCTCATGAGGGCCCTTCTCTCACAGGAACCCCAGGCCCCAAGGCTCTGGGCTCTGCTGCCTAGACTGTGGACTTCAGCTTCCTCTCTTGGACCTCCCTCCCTTCCCATCCCTCAGGATAAGCTGAGTTGCCACTGCAGTCTCATGGTGCACAGTCCCTACCTCAGAGCTGCCTCCTCCTTCCCAAAGGACCCTGCCCGCCCTTCCACACTCCCTGGCCCTGTTGCCTTGTCCTGGGCCCAGTCACTCTCCCTGGGCCCTGAGCACCTCCCCACAGCCTCACAGAGGTGAGGAGCATGCTGGAAATGATGCTGGGACTGAGTGGAGGCTCTGAACTCTGGGCTTGGCCTGGGATAAACAGAAGCAGACTGGGGCGATGCTAGTCTATACCCAGCATGGCGTGTGTTTTTTCCTTTTTTTGCCATTCTGTGAATGGAATTCCACACCTCGTGCATACTAGGCAAGTCCTTTACCCCTGAGCTACAGCCCCAGGCTTTTTTTTTTTTTAAGATAGGGTTTCATAAAGAGTGAGAGAGAGATGGACTATTTCTAGAACCCCCTGGATGGTCTCTGGATCTACAGGCGTGTGCCACTGTGCCTTACTTTTCATGTGACAGTTCTTGTTTGTTTTTTGGTACTGGGAATCGAACTCAGGACCTTGAGCTTGCTAGGCAGGCACTTGTGCCACTGAGCTCTATCCCTGGCCCCTATTTTTTAAATCTTTTTTTTTTTTTTGTCTTTTTGAGACAGAGTTTCATTATGCAATACAAGTTCAGGCTGGCCTTGAACTCACTTTGTAGCCCAGGCTGGTCTCAAACTCGCAGCGATCCTCCTTGCGCCAGCCTCCCTAGCCCTGGGGTGACAGGTGTGCACCCTGAAGCCGGCTCAGTCCTTATTTTTGTTTTTAATGCAGTAGAGGGCAGCAGTGTGCCATTTTGTAGCTGAGCGCCTTTAACACTGCCTCCTTTCCTGCCCATCTCCTCTTGCTGCCCTCCACCTCCTTTCACCCCACCCGTCTCCAAAAGTCCACCTCTTAGTTTCCTGCTGTCTCCCTTATTTTTTAAAATCAGATTTCCCCCTTATTTTTTTACTGAAGAGAAAACACAGATTTTTATGTAATTTATTTTTTTTTCGTGGCAACTGAATCCAGGTTCTTCTCATGAAGCTACATCCCCAGCCATTTTTAAAAATAATCTGAGACCTGCTATTTTTTAAAATAATCTGAGACAAGGTCTTGCTAAGTCACTAAGTTGCCCAGCCTGTGCTCAAACTTACAATCGTCCTGCCTCAGCCTCCCAGAGTGCTGGGGTTACAGGCGTGCACCACCACCGCTGACTGTGATTTGAGTTTTAAGGACGATTTTCTTATCTTAATATATATCCTCTTATATTCTCTTCACTTGTGCAAGTCACAAGGGAATCCTGTTTGTGGTTGATGCTGAATTTAAATGCTCCATTAATTTGCAGGAAGGTTGACACTGTACCCTCCCTAACTCCCATCAAGGAAAATGGTGTATCTTCCATCTACTCATGCAATTTTCCATAGAAACTCACTGATACTCCACTTACAGCCTTCTCTGTAGGGCTTCTGCCCCTCTGTGGGTTTACTCAGCTGGGTTTGACAGCACTGCTACCAGGAATCACCTTGGTCTCCTGTACCCTAACTCATCCTGTTGAGGCTGTGTGGCCTTGGGGGAGCTGGCTGGACTCCCCTGAATTTGTCCCCATTTCCCTACATTTCCCTTCTCAGGATGGAAAGCCATAGTCAGAGCAGTGGCCACAGCATTTCTAGGCCAACTATGACCTTCTTGCTCACTTCCTGCCCCATAGATTTTTTTTTTTTTGGTCATTTTGAGACAGGGTCTCCCTATGGAGTTCAGGCTGGACTTGAACTCATTTTGTAGCCCAGGCTGCTCTCGAACTCGCAGTGATCCTCCTGCCTCAGCCTCCTGAGTGCTGGGATTACAGGAGTGCACCACCATGCCCAGCTCCACAGTTCTTAATCTCTGGGGTTTTCAAGCCTTTGAGCCTTTGTCTCACACGTGCAGTGGGGGACTACTACATCATCTCCTGAAAACTTTGCCAGTTTTTATTCTTTAAAAAAATTTTTTTCAGTACTGAGCATTGAACTCATGGCCTTCAACATGAGCTCTATTCCTAGGCATATTTTGGACACAGGATCATGCAAGTGGCCCAGGATAGATTTAAACTTTCAATCTTCCTGCCTCAGGCTCCCAGAATGCTGCAATTACAGGCATGTGCCATCAGCACAGCTTCTCCTAGTTTTTAAAAACAGTTTTATTAATGTATAGTTCATTTAGACTCTATACAATGTATTATTCAATGATTTTTAATGTATTAAATTATTACAATGTTTTAAAGTTGTATTTAAATATATATCTGTATCTATCTATAAACCTATATATCTATATATATATATCACACATTTGCCCTTTTTTTTGAGATAGGGTCTTGCTATGTAGTTCAGGGTGACCGCAAACTCATGTTGATCCTCTTGCCTCAGCCTCCCGAGTGCTAGGGTTATAGACATGCACCACCACACCTGGCCACATTTGCCATTTTAATCATATTAAAGTACACAGCGCAGTGGCACTGATTATATCCAAAATGTGGCACACTCATTGCTTCTGTCTATTCCCAAAGCCTGTTCATCACCATAAACACACACTCTTTTCATCAAGCAAAACTTGCATCCATGGCCTGGTGGAGCTCAGTGATAAAGAGCTCACCTAGCGGCCACCCCCAAAAATGGGAGAAAGGAATTAAAATGTGTGTATGTACATGTATCAACTTCCCCCATGAATATAACCATTATGTATGCAAGCTTGTACTAATACAATTTTTAAACATCTTTTAAAATATTAAGAAAAAGAAGAAAAAAATGAAACAAAGTAACAACATTCTGTGTCCTCCTCCCAGTCCCTGGAATTTGCTCACCTGAGTATCAGGATGTGACAGTTGTCCTTGTGTGTTAGGATTCTCTTACTAAGCGTCACGTTCTTAGGGTTCATCCATGTGTAGCATGTGTCACCTCTTCATTCCTTTGCATGGCTGTATAGTACTTCATGGCAGATCACACATCTCATGTACCCATCTCATGTTTCCCCTTCCTTCTCCTCCTCCTCTTCTTTTCCTTTCTCATTTGGTTTTTTTTTCTCTCTGTCTTTTTTTTTTTTTGTACCGGGAATCAAACTCAGGGCATTCAGCTTTCCAGGTTGGTTGGTGCTTGTGCTGCTGAGCTATATCCCTGGCTCTCTTGTCTTTTTGAGACAAGGTCTCACTATGCAGTTCAGGCTGGTCTTGAACTCACTTTGTAGCCCAGGCTGGCCTCAAACTCGCAACAGCCCACATGCCTCAGCCTCCCGAGTGCTGGGATTACAGGTGTGCACCACCATGCCCAGCTCTTCTCTCTATTTTTCAGTGCTGTGGATTGTGTAGGAAGCCTGTTGATGGACACCTAGTAGCTCTCGTCTTTTGGCTTCTGAGAATGATGTTGCCATGAACTCTGGTAACGTGAAGCCCTTCAAGTCCTGCTTTCAGTACCTGTGAGTGTATACTTGGGCATGACCATAGTACTGCACACACTATTTCTATGTCTTGTTTTAGGGAACTTGCCAAACTATTTTCCATTTCAGTGGCACAATTTTAACATCCTACTAGTGTTGTACAAGAGTTCCAGTAGTGGTGTTTTTGGTGTATGATTCAAGAACTCATCGCCATGGGCCAGGGATATAACTCAGTGGCACAAGTGCCTGCCTGGCAAGCACAAGGTCCTGAGTTCAATTCCCAGCACCAAAAATAAGAAACAAACAGACAAACAACTCATCACCAAATCCAACATCAAAGATTTTCTCCATGTTTTCTTCTAAGAGTTTCTTAATTTTAGCTCTAAAGCTTAGGTTCTTGTCTTGTTAGGTTTTATATATGGTGTGAGGTAGGGATCCAACTTCATTCTTTGGCAGGTAAACACTCACCTGTGCCAGAACTCTGTGTTGAAAAGACTTCTTTCTCCAGTGGGCTTGTCTGGAAACCTTTTGAGAGCCCACTTCTTGTCAGTGTGAGGGTCTATTTCAGGACACAGTTCTAGTCCTTTGAGCTCTGTGTTCATTTGTCCCCTGCCAGGGATTACTGTAGGGTGGAAACCAGGAAATACAAGTCTTCCTACTTGGTTCATCTTTTAAAGATTGTTGTAGCTACTTGGGGTTCCTTCAATTTTTGGAATAGCTTGTCAGTTTTTACAAAAAATTAATGATTTTTTTAAAGAGATTGTACTGAATTTATAGATCTTTGGTGAATTTTGCCTTTTTAACAATATTGAGCCTTCCAGTCCATGATCATGGAATATCTTTCCATTTAGGCCTTTTTAAATTTCTAATTTAGGGTTAAGCCATACTTCTTGGGGGGGCCCTAACCCAACATGACATATATCCTTATAAGAAAGGGATTGGCCATGAGGGCACATGCCTATAATCCAAGCACTCAGGAAGCTGCAGGTTTAACATCAACCTGAGCTACACAGAAGACCCCTCTTAAAAAGCAAAATAAGCCAGGTGTGGTGGTGCACACCTGTAATCCCAGCACTTGGAAAGCTGAGGCAGGAGGATTGCTCAAGTTCAAGAACCAGCCTGGGCCACAGAGCAAGACCCTGTCTCAAAAAACAACAACAACAACACAAACAACAACAAAAACCACACAAAGAAGAAGGAACATTTGGGCAGGGAGAATGTAGTGTGAAGACTGGGATTACTTTTCTGACGGCAAAGATCTACAGAGCAGATCCTCCTCTAATGTCTTCTGAGGGAGCACAGCCCTGCCAGCACCTGGACTGTGGTACAGCTGAGAGAGAGTGAAGTTCTGCTTACACCCTTGAGTTTGTGCCATTTTGCAGTAGCACACTAGCAGTGCTAGCAAAACTATTTATCTATCGATCATCTATCTATCCATTTATCATCTATCTTCCTCTTTCTCTTTCCCCTTTCTCCTTTCTTCTCCTCCCCCATCCCCTTTTCCCTTCTCCTCCTTTTCTTCTCTCTCTTTTTCAGTGCTGTGGATTGTATAGGAAGCCCACTCCAGCTTCTTTGTGGTCTGGAAGAGTTGATATACTGTTAGCTCAGGGAAAAGGTATTGGAATTCTAGTAAGTAAATTCCAATCTACCACTTCCAGTGCAACCCACAGCAAGAATAAAGAGACAAACACATATCTGTAGTTGTGGGAAGCCAAGGGGGCCCTAAGTCCAGTTGGAACAATGGCTGACTGGAACAAAGGCCTCAGCCCGGGGCTGAACCCGGGTTTTATTAGTTTGTGAAGAGGGGAGTGGCTTGGTGTTGAGTGACTGTGAGAATGGGGGGAAGTGTGAGAGTGATGCTAGGTAGGAGGCACAATGGGGCCTCTGCAATGTGCAGAGAGAGGTTTGCAGAAAGAGTACCAGATTCCAGTAATGGGTAGCCCCTAAACTGGGAGGAATTTGCATAATATAGTTTGAGGAAGTACCTTGTGTTTTGAGTTGGTTGCCTCAGCTTTGATGTCTGGCATTCCCACCCTGGGATGTCACAGACTCTTTCTTGAGGCTCAGTCCCAGCCCATAGTGTTGCTTCTCTCAGCCTAGCTCATGCTTAGGAGGAGGGAGCTATAGTGAAGCATCACTGACATGCCAGGTTGCATCAAAAGCTACACATCAGCCCTTGGCTAGACCCCTTTGCATGCTTAAAGCCAGTTTAGGGGGTAGAGTATTATCCTAGCCATCTCTGTACATGGAATTAGGGCAAGGTGTAGCTGAAATGCAGATAAATGGTCTTCTTTTAAGGAGAGCCATGCCGGTGGTCCTGCACAGACTGAGCATACAAGGCCTCAAACATGCGGAGCTGAGCTGCACGGAGCTGTGTCCCACCCCTCGTGTTTGTTTTCTTTACCCTGTCAGCCTGTTGCTCACGGCTGCTGTACAGAAACACGTCTGGCTTTTGCGCACTGACCTTGGGCGCTGTGCATGTGTGCTCCTTAGGACTGCCCAGGGACGGGACTGTCATCTGTGTGCCTTTTCTGTACAGGTGCTGCCCAGAGTTGTATCTAAATCTCTTTCTGGCTTCCAGTGCACTCTTGCCTCTCCAGGATGTCAGTTGGCCTCACTCTAAACTCCTACTTGGTTTGCTCAGTTTATTCTGGGTCCATGGCTGCCCAGGTTTCCTGGTTTGTGGTGGCTGCTTCTGGGTATGCTATGTGGCAGGAACCCATCTCCGGGTGCTCACCCTCCCTTTGTCTATTTCCTGTCTGCAACATATTGGTTCTTCTCTCAGCCCCTGCCCAGGATGGTGGGGCCCAGCCAGGGCAGCTCTGAGCAATGGGGTGAGGGTTTTGGAGCAGGTCTGCCCAGGCTCTGTCTCCAGGGACCACACCTACTGCCCCTTGTGCTGCACAGGAAAAGGGAGGACCAGGTCCCAACCTCGGGTCCCAGGTCCTTGTGCCTTCCAGAGGCCTGGACACCCCACCTGCTGGCGAAGTCCTCACCTGTAGTTTCTGTGAAGCCATTTTGTTATTTCATCAGTTTGTGGCTGCAAGGAACTAGAAAACTACCTCTGTAAGATACATACGTGATTCTCTCGCAAGGTCAGTGGAAGTGAACACGGCTTGTTTTGAGCAGCACAGTGTGCATGGGGTCTTCTCCTGGACAGTGGCACCTGCGCCTGTGTGCTCACATTGACCCTGGACAGGCACCCTCGCCGGGCGCCTGGTGAAGCTCTGGCCTCCCTGGAGCTGGATGTCCTCCCTCCCACAACCATCTCCTCCTCTGCAGCTCTTACCCTTTCCCGCCCAGCCTCAGGTGGGCATTGTCATGGCCCATGGCTGCATCCTGAGAGCACCTGTCCCTCCCAGGGCGGGGACCCGAAGGCCTCTGCATCTGTTTTGGTTTCTGTTCTCTGGTTGCTGAAACAGAATGCCTGACACCCAAATTAAAGAGGGAAAGGTTTATTCAGCTCACAGTTTGTGGAGGTTTCAGTCCATACTTGGCTGGCCCCAAGGCAGAGCATCATATGACTATGGAAAACAGCAAAAACAACAAAAGCAAAAAAGGAGGAGCAGCAAGAGCAGCCTCCTTCCCTCCCTTACGCTGTATGCAGGCTGCCTGTCCCAGGGCCAGTGTAGCACTCACATCCATAATCCAAGCAGTGGACCTGAATCAATCACAAACTCCAGAACCTGCCCCCAGGACTGCATGAGGCTTTGGGGGACATCCAGACACAAACCATAACAGCAACCCTCCTCTTCAAGGCCTGCAGCATCTCTAGCTCTGGGGCCCAAGTTCCCCAAACACAAGTCTTTGAGGGCCCCCATCATGCCCAGGCATAGCGCCCACTCCCCTGGGAACACCCTGCACCACGTGGGGCACAGACATTAGCTCGTCCTTCGGGACAGGGCCAATGCATTATAGAGGTGCCTTCCTGCTAGACACCTCCCTGGTTCCACACTGCTCACCTGTTCATTTGAGAACCCAGCCTCAGCTTAACTCTCTTCTTGACGTGGCACTGGAGAGTGCTGGGGACCTGCCCACATCCACACAGCACTGGGTGGCTCCAAGGTGGTCATCCCTGAGTGCTCTGCCTCTGCTGGGCCTGTGACCCCTGGAATCCTAGAAAGCCCCATCAGATGCTGTCCTTGGTGCTGACCAGCCGCCTAGCTCCGTGGCTACCGCCCAAGGCCGAGTGTATTCCCTTCGCATACAGGGAGCTGGCACAGACTACAGAGCTGACTGACACCCGAGGGCTGTTCTGAGGCTGGGCAGTGCCAGGTGGTGTGGATGCCCTCTTGCTGGACAGCACGACAGGGGCAGGAACTCTCCAGGGTGGAGGTGTCTGTCTGGACTGCATCCTGCAGAAGTGAACTCTCAGGGATCCGTCTGAGCCTGTACCCTGTTTTGAAAGGTTGTTCACCATTAATTCAGTTTCTGCAGTAGACAGAGGCTCATTCCGATGGCATGTTTCCTCTCGTGTGAGTGTGGTCTATTTCATCCAGGTAATTGCCTCTGGGACAGGGGTTATCCCTGTTTGTCATCGTTGTGGTGGCCTTGGGCTCTGTAGTAGTGTCCCTTCTCATTTCTCACATCTTTCTACTAGCCTTACTTTTCAATTTTATTGATCTTTTTAAGGAAGTAGCTATTGGTTTTCTCTATTGATTTTCTATTTCCAATTTTATAGCTTCCTGCTCTAATTTTATTAGCTCCTTTCTTTCTTTTATTTTAGACTTACTTTGTTTTTCTTCTAGTATCCTAAAGTGTGAAGCTGGATGGATTCTCTCTTTTTTTTTTTTGTGGTCTTTTGGAGACAGAGTCTCACTATGCAGTTCAGGCTGGCCTTAAGCTCACTTTGTAGCCCAGGCTGGTCTCAAACTCGCAATGATCCTCCTGCCTCAGCTTCCAAGTGCTGGGATTACAGGCATGTGCCACCATGCCAGGCTGGATTCTCCTTTCTATACATACATTCAGTGCTATAAATTTTCCTGTAAGCATTGCATTTGCTATATCTCACACTATTTATTTTTTGTTTGTTTGAGATAGAGTCTTGCTATGTAGTTCTGGCTGGCCTCAAACTCATGGCAATCCTCCTACTTCAACCTCTCTGAGTGTTGGGGTTACAGGTGTGCCCCACCACACCCGGATGCCACATACTTTTTTTTGTCTCTTTGAGACAGGCTCACTATGCAGTTCAGGGTGGCTTTGAGCTCACCTTGTAGCCTAGGCTGGCCTTGAACTTGCAATGATCCTCCTGCCTCAGCCTCTGGAGTGCTGGGATTACAGGCATATGCCACCACTCCTGGGTTCCCACACACTTTTTAAAATTTATAAACACACACTTGTTTCTATGTCAGGTTGGTATCATGTAAACATACATAAACATATACACACAGGTAAACATAAAGCCCACATGCACACATGCTATCCACATGCACACAAACATGCATAAAAACAAAGGTTTGTAGCTTTCATGTGACAGTTTTCAAAGTATATCTCACACATTTTGGTATGCTATATTTTGTTTCCATCTCGTTAAAAATATTTTAAAATTCTCTTAAGATTTCTTCTTTGATGCACATGTTATTTAGAAGTGTGTTGTTTAATTTCCCATTGTTTTGGGATTTCCCTGCTGTCTTCCTCTAATTGATTTCTAGTTTAATTTCATAGTGAGAGCTACATTATGGGATTTTTACTCTTTGAAATTTGTTCACTGTGCTTTAGAGCCCAGGGGTGGGTGCCTATGTCCGAGGTGGTTGAAATGGTGACTGACCACTGTGTGACTGACTTCCTTCCTGCTGGGCCTGTCCATTTCTGTCTTATTATGGAGTGGAGGCTGGCTTTGAACTCACCATGTAACCCAGGCTGGCTTTGAATTTGTGGTAATTAATCCTCCTGCCTCAGCCTCCCAAATTCTGGGAGAACAGGTCTGTACCACCACACCTGGCTTGTTACTTACTTTCTCTGTGTCATGCTTTTCCTTTGTTCCTATTTTGGTTTTCTACATTTTTTTCTGCCTTTTTCAATTTTTGTTGAACATTTTATATAGTTCAAGTTTCTACCCTTTCTTAGCTTATAAATTATACTTTTTAAAAAAACTTTTTTAGTAGTTACCCTAGAATTTGTAGTATATAAATAAAACTCCTTGATGTTCACTTTTTTTTTTTTGGTCTTTTTGAGACAGGGTCTCACTATGCAGTTCAGGCTGACCTTGAGCTCATTTTGTAGCCCAGACTGGCCTTGAACTCACAGCAATCCTCCTGCTTCAGCCTCCCAAGTGCTGGGACTACAGGTGTGTGCCACCACGCCCAGCTCGATGTCCACTTTTAAATAACACTAGTATTTCACAGATAGTTCAAGTACCTTACAGCAAAATAATCCTAACTCATCAGGCATGACTGGTTTAAACTCTGGGCCACCTGCACCTTTCATACCATGTGTTCGACCTGCAAACTTGGCATAGACTTGCCCAGCCCCCACTGTGTGCACTGACCTTGGGGCCTAGCCAAGGGCAGTTTCCTGGGATGCTCCTGACCTCTACCACCTCTGTTCATGGGACCTTTCCTCCAAGCCCCAGAGGCCTGACCATGCCCAGCCTTTCCTCAGGGTGGCTGGTCTTCTTCCTGCCCTGACCAGTGCCCCTGTGGTTGGAGCCAGAGGACAGAGCCATTCCTAACACCACAGGGACATGGTTTCAAGATTGCTTCCTTCCACCCGTGTCCAGAACTGCAGTCCAAATCAGCCCCACATAAACACAATCTTTGTTCTGGATTAAGTTGAATTCACTCTCTCTCTCTCTCTTTTTTTTTTTTTTTGTCTTTTTGAGACAAGGTCTCACTATGCAGCTCAGGCTGGCCTTGAGCTCACTTTGTAGTCCAACTCTCAACAATCCTCTTGCCTCAGCCTCCCAAGTGCTGGGATTACAGGCATGCACCACCACGCCCAGCTTTAAGTTGAATTCACTCACAATCAACACTAGTGATTTTCTTGTTGAAATCCAGACAGCACAGGGTGGCTGAAGGAATTTGGTGCTTTCATGAAGAGGAATGGGGCTTTGGGTGGCCCCATTCTGAGGTCTCACATTTGGGGAGACCCCCTCCCCATGGGCTGCCCATGTCCTTTTCACATCCCTGCTCATGGAGGAGCCAGGCTGGGGAGGTGGGGTGTCTATGGCAGTGCAGGAGCATTCAGGTCAGGCTCTACTCCAGTTTCTCCTGAGCACACTGTTGGGACAGATGCTCTGAGGTTCTTACAGGGTGACTTTTCCTCCAGTATCCACTGAGGACCTGGAGACACTGCTAATGGGGACATGAACCTGGGCTCCCAGGCTGGGCGCCATAGGCTTACCCTTCCAGCTGAGGCACACCAAGCCCATCCCCTTTGATGCCCCTTGGAGCATCTTAAGGTGGGCTCCGCTGTGGCACTGTCTCCTGTCTCCCTAATTGGGACCCCATTTCTCTGATGGTGTAAAAAGAAAAGTTGGAGAGCTGGGTGTGGTGGTGCACACCTGTAATCCCAGCACTCGGGAGGCTGAGGCAGGAGGATCATTGCAAGTTCGAGACCAGCCTGGGCTACAAAGTGAGCTCAAGGCCAGCTTGAGCTGCATAACGAGAACCTGTTTCAAAAAATTAGGCTATAGTTTGTCCAGATTTTCAACCTTAGGATATAAGGACAGTGTTTAGAACGCTGAGGTGCTGGGCCAGAAACTCAAGTATTTGGAGGTTGGTGTCCTCTGCACAGAAATGGGTGGTGACCTAGAGTCCTTTGTGCCACAGGCAAATCTGGTGGTCACCATGGACAAATTCCTCCAGAGAGTCATTGAAATTCATAATGTTACACCTTCTTCTCTGACAAAAGGGCAAAAGTTCCAAATTTCTGACATTAATGGAACTTTTTCTTAATCCTAAATGGGATGGAAAATGACTGTCACTTCTCAAAGGAGAGAGAGCCCTGTCACATTTAACAGTTTGAAATCCCTGTGAAGTCACTGACAAGCTCAGCAAGAATGGTTTTAATCCTTCGATCCCTAGCACTTAAAAAAAAAAATTGGTTTACCCCAGTGCTTCAGTGCAGATAGACGGGAGGAGTGGGGGCATTCTTGAGTGTGTGCTGGGGGCTGGGATGGAAGCCAGGGCTACACACACAAGCTAAGCACGCACTCTAGCCCTAAGCTGCACCCCCAGTGCCTCTCTGAGTTGGGCACAGGTGGTGGGAGCTGGGGCCTGGGGGCTCTGGTATCTTCAGAGGAGAAAGGTAGATGTTGAAGTGGAGGACATTAGAAGAGACACAGGTGCAGGATGGCAGAAGGTGCACCAAGGACACCTGCAGGCAGCACCTGTTACCCGGCCCAGGCCTGTCTGGGACCTAGTGTGCCACCAGGCCCCACCACAGCACACATGATTTAGAGCTGATCATTCTAAAGATTTGGCCCCTGGTGGCAGCCACAGGCTGCTCTTGCTGCAGGGAGCCCAGCTCCAGGTCTCAAGATGCACCTGCTGGGCTGCCCTGGGAACCAGAGCATTGTCTACTGCAGCTGCACAACCACTCCCTGCCCCAGGTCCTGATGCTAGGAACTCTGCACCACACCCTGATGAGAGTAAAGCTACTGTTCCCAGGACAGCATCCTGTGGCTCAGAGCTGGGCTCCAGGAGGCAGCTGCAGCCAGCCCTGTATCCCTTGGGTCTCCTTTACTGCTGGATGCATGCTGTGTTTTGGCCCTGAGCCTGCGTTCCAGGAGGAAGGCACCAGGTTCTTGGGGTTTCCAATATCTCTGACTCTTGGGGCCACATCTGAGTCTCCTTGGAGAAGATGACTTAAATGGGCTGATCACCCAGTAAAACAGAGCATGTGACCAGGGGCTAGCACAGAGCTGCCAGCCTGACTGGGGGCTGGGGAGCTGGGTACTGAGCCACATGGTAATGATTAGTTAGTCATTCCTGATGAAGCCCTGGACACATCCCTGAAGCTCTGCACAGTTGCTCAGGTGAGTTTCTCCGGACAGTGACACAGTGAAACAAGCACCTCAGGAGGCCCAGCCAGGCATGGGGGTGCAGGACTGTGATCCCAGCATGCTTGGCGGCTGAGGCAGGAGAATCCCAAGTTTGATCCCAGCCTGGGCAATTTACCAAGACTGTCTCAGAAGTCCAATGTGAAGGACTTGAATCCAATCCCCAGTACCAGGATGGGGGTTATAGTTTATATAAAATAAGTTTCAGAAACACAACAGTCTGGAGTGTCCTTGCCCCCACTTCCAGCAGGGGACCTGGCACTGCCCCAGCCCTCTTGACAGCACCTTCTGGGACCTGGCCACCCTGGCTCAGGCCCTGTTGCTGTAGTGAAGCTGGACCTGAGACAGTGCTCACCTGGCTCCCTGAGCTGCTCCAAGGGTGGCGGGGACTCCCAAGTGTGTGGTGCTACAGCCTGTGCCCTTGGCCCATGCAGCCTGGATTCACTCCAGATGTCACTGCTGCCCCACTGTGTGTCCCCAGGCACTGCCCTCCAAAGACACCTGACCACAGGGCCCAGCTGCACTCCTCCAAACCTCGAGTTCCTGTTGGCTCAGCAGTGCCTCCTCTATCTCCTACCCACCTGAACTTTTTACTTCTTTCCTATTTTTTTTCTTTTGAGATAAGGTCTTGCTATCTAGTTCAGGTTGTCCTGGAACTCACTGTCTTAGTTAATTTTGTCACTGCTGAGACAAGATATCCAACACCCAAAGTTAAAGGAGAAAAGATTTATTTAGTTCGCAGTTCATAGAGGTTTCAATCCACAATTGGCTGGATCCAATGCAGGGTGGCACATGGCAGAGCAGCAGCAGTTCATGGCAGTGGAACAAGACAGAGAGCAAGATAAGCCTCTTTCTGTCCCTTATATTGTATCGAGTCTTTAGGGATTATGGAGGTCCCAATCCAATCACTAGACTGATCCAGCAACTACTCACCCTTAATCCCAGCACCCTTAATCCCAATATTGCATGACCAAATAATCACACACTCTAGATTCAGCCACCTCTGAAAAAAAGCCCTGTCTAAAACTGCATGGCTTTGTGGGGACATCTAGACACAAACCATAACATTTCACCCCTGGCCCCCACAAAAATTCATGCACATTCCTTTACATAAAAGGCATGTAGTTCATTTTCAAGAGTTGCCAAAGTCATAACAGTTTCAGCATTGCTGGAAAGACTTAGTCCCAATTCTCCTCTGAGAGTTAAGACAAACTCTTAGCTGTGAGCCCCTGTAAAAATGAAAAGAAAGTTAAACACTTCCAATATTCAATAGCACATTTCCATTTCAAAAGTTACAAACAGGGGCATACAGAGGAATAGGACTAAAGAAAGTCCAAAATCCAGCAGGGAAAACATTTAAGTTCTGAAGTTCCATGTGCAGCATCTGAGGCAATCTGTGGCAAGATGTGGACTCCAAAAGGCTTGAATGGCTCTGCCCCTACAGCACTTCTGGTGGTTGTAGCTTCCATGACTACTCTCTTGGGCCTGCTCTACTCCCTCTTTGCAGTTTTGTTCAGATGATCCATGTTCCTGGTTTCTCCACACTTCTGGGGTCTCCACTGCACCTTTGGTTTCACACTCACAGCTTCACACACTGCCTGGCCTCCCAGGCCTTCTTCTGAAACCTAATTGGAAGCCTTCCTGACACCACAATTCTTGCACTTTGCATCCACCTAAAACAAATGCCATATAGATGATGCCAAGGTCTACTGCCAGCTGGAGCAGTAGCCAGGCTTCCCTCTCTCTTGGATGTAGGAGTTGAGTGACTGGATCACTGAGCACTCTGAATCCAGCTCTGAGGAATACATTCTCTAGGCTTCTGCCATTCTGGAACATGGTACTCTGGGACTTTCTTCTCAAAGCAAAGTCTTTCATTTTTGCAGTTTTGACACCTCGAAGGGTGGAGTCCTGCTTCTTATGGTGTCCTCAGGCCATCTTTTCTATTCTCCAGTTCCTTTTCAGCAACCAAGATCTCCTCTGCTCCACCTTTTCAGTCCACAGCTTTACTGGAGCTTCGTTTCTGGCCAAACTCACAACATTATAAGTCATCCTGCTGTGCTCTTTGCTCTTGATTGCCAACATAAATCTGGCTAAAATCCCCCAACAGTAGCCATGCCACAGCCTCAACATTTTGACTGCCTTGAAATTTCTTCTACAGGATTACTTAATCCACTTCCCTTAATTTCAGTCTTAGGCAAAGTCTCTGGGCATGAGAAAAAAGCACACAAACTTTCTTCCAAGCCATAACACACATTGTCTGGAGTCCAAGAGCCAATGCAGTCTTTCCCAACAGAAACCTCTTGAAACTGTTTTTATTCTTAACAGTAGGAAAATTTACTGGAGAAAAAGAATAGGGAGTAGGAATGGGGGAATGTGGACTAGAAACAGCTTCTGAGAGACAGGAGTGGTCCCAAATAGGGTGGCATTCTTCTTTGTTTTTCCTTTTTGAGAAAGGGTTGCACTGCATTTCAGGCTGGTCTTGAACTGACAGCAATCCTCCTGCATCATCCTCCTGAGTGCTGGAATTTCAGGCATGCACCACTATGCCTGGCCTAGATTGCCCAGTCTTAACCCTCAAGATTTCTATTGGCCTTCTGGTTTTCTGAGCCCTGACCAGAATCTCCCATAGACTACAACCTAAGTTATTCCAGCTCTACTTTTTCAGCTGGCATCTCTGAACCTTTCCTGACTCTTCCCCTTCCAATAAGCCATTTCCAAAGGCTCTTGAGCTACATGGTCACGTCATGTCAGATCTACAGTCCCACTCTTGGTACCAAATTCTGTTTTAGTTACTTTTCTCTTGTTGCTGAGACAAAACACCCAATACCCAAAGGTAAAGGAGGAAAGATTTATTCAGTTCACAGTTTGTAGAGGTTTCAGTCCATAATCAGCCCAAGGCAGGGTGGCACATGGCAGAGGGCAAGAGTTTATGGTGGTAGAAGACAGCAAAAGCAAGCAAGGGAGAGAGGGTTTTTGTATGTAGGCTACCCTCTCTAGGGCAGGTGTAGCACTTATACCCTTAACCCCAGTATTGGACCATGAATCGATCACAAACTCTAGATTCAACCACCTTTGAAAAGCCTGCCCTTCATGACCACATTAGGCTTTGGGGGGACATCCAGACATAAGCTATAACACTCACTATGTAAGTAAGGCAAGTCTGGAACTTGTGATCCTCCTACCTCAGTCTCTTGAGTGTTAGGATTACAGACATGTACTGTCACACTCAGCTTCACCTCTTCCTTGCAAGTTACCCCCATTCAGTGTTGGAGAGTGAACCCTGGGAGCTCTGAGCAGCATAGCTTTTTCTTTTAGGTACTCCACCCCTTGCATTTCCTTCTGGTGCTGGGAATTGAACTCGGGCTCTTCACATTGAGCTAGTGGGTATCAGGTGTTTTGTCCTAGTGATGGGAAACCTGACTATACAGAGAATCCCATGTTGGAATGGAAGATGATGTGTCACAGGCAGCAAAATGTACAGTCGCTGCAGCTGTGATGCCTCTGCCTTGCTCCCTGGGCGAAGGCCGATGGCAACGCCATGAGACAGTGCTGTCGCGGGGGCTCTAGTGTGCTAGCTGCACCTGGTGGCAGCAGAATCTTGATGGGAAAGGCAGGGAGGGGGCCGCCCTTGCTTCCAGGCTGGTTCTGCTCAGAGGAGCGACAGGACCCCTTCCACACCCATAGCTAGGGTTCTTCTATGTCTTCAGGAGAAGCAGAGTGACTTAAGGCTTTTACCTACACACAGTTTCCCTCTCGCTGATGTTTTTAATCTTTTTGAAGGAAACTAGCACATCTGAAGGTTCACTGGGGACTGAGGACAGATTTGTGTCCTTGGTGGCAGCAAGGCAGGAGGATCAAGAGACAGAAGGACAGCTAGGCTGGCAGGGAAAGATGGGCCATGGCAGCAGCGTGCCCCCAGCCTCGCTAAATCACCCTTGACCCAGCCGACCCCAGCCAAAGGGTTGGTGTTGTACCCGCTGGCCCTCTGGGCTGTCCTCACCACCTCCGCTGGCCTCAGGTCTGGAAGGAAGGCCAGGATCACTTGAGGGCAAAGTGGCAGCTACTACCAAGATGGTTGCTGTGCTGCTCAGCTGCATGTGCTGTGAGGAAGCCCCTGTGAAGGTTACCTGCAAGGAGGAGAGAGAGTCACTTTGGCTCCTGTCCGTCATCTGCTGGGGCCATTGCTGTGGCCTGTGGTGAGGTAGGACATCATGGTGGCCAGGAAGGAGACAGAAAAGGGGGAGAGAGGGAGAAAAGGAGGGAGAAGGAGCAGGCAGGGCTGCTGTATCCCCAAGGTCACACTCCAAGGTCATACCCCGAGAACCAGCCCCTCTCACCAGGCCCTACCCCTTCTGTCACCTGCCAGCAGTGCCACCAGACATGGTCTCCTCTGTGGATTCAGTGCCCTGATTGCTGGCAGGGTCGGCTTGTGACCCAGCCACCTCCCCAAGGGCCCTCAGCATCTGGCCTTAATACCCTGAGCCTTTGGGGACATTTCTGGTCCCAGCCAAGACAGCTGCAGTGATGCCACACTGGGCCCCACCTAAGCCCACAGAAGTCCTTGCTGCACTGCAGGAAGACACGTTCTGCAGAAAGATCTCTGGCCTGCTTGGGTCCAGGCAAGGGGCTGGGAAGCTGAAGAGGAGAGAGTGCTCAGCTCTGCTTTTTAGAAACACCCCCATGAGAGAACTGTGAGGCCCTGCGAGAACTGCACTCCCACCAGGCTCCTCCTCTCCCATCCCACTCTGGGAACCAAGCCTTGGGCACAGGGACACTTAGGCTGCATCTAGACCATACCCAACCCTTTATTCCAGGCACAAGTGATCTGCGGATTCTCCAGACAATGACAGAGTAGCAAAAAAGAGGGGAGATCCCAGAATTCATGGTCGCACTGGCTCCCGTTTATGTGAGAAATTAAAATTACCTTAGAATTTACATACAGTCAAATTCACTCTTTTTTTTTTTTTCTTACTAGGAATCAAACTCAGGACCTCGCACTTGCCAGGCAGTTGCCATGAAGCTGAGCTATACCCCCAGCCCACATTCACTCTTGGTAAATGGCCATTTTAAATCTTGACCAAGGCACAGGCATGTGCTCACCCCTAAGGTCTTCCCCATGCCCCAGTCAACCCCTCTCCCCCAACTCAGCCTGTTTCCATGTCTGTTATTTTGCCCTTACTGCAATGTCATTAAATGGAACCATTCAGTATGCAGTCAATAGCCCTGCTGCCGGGCTATACCCCCTCATTCAGTACAGATCTTTCAAGTTTGGCTGCTCCCACTGAATATAATGTATCTGAAATCACTCAGGTTACTGTGCTTCATTCCTTTTTCCTGCTAAGCATAGTCCATTGTATGGATGAACTACCGTTTATTCATTGACCTACTGAAGGACTTTCAGGTTGTTTCCAGTTTGGGGCCACAGTAGAGATTTTAAGATACTTTTTTCAGAGCCAGCTATGGTCGTGCACACCTATCATTCTAGCAATCTGGAAGGCTGAGGCAGGAGGATTACAAGTTTAACCCTAGCCTGGGAAACTCAGCAACTTAGTGAGACTCTGTCTAAAATTAAAAAAAAAAATTTAAAGGACTAGGGCTGTACCTCATTGTTAAGGCCCTGTGTTCAATTCCCAGGACTGACTGAAAAAATTCTGGGAATGTAGCTCATGGCCTTGAATGCCCTTCATGCATAGAAATCTTGAGCTAAATGAAAATAAAAAAAGAAATTTGAAACTTGTGAAGGAGTAAAGCAGTGTGCAAAAGGTGAATTTATAGCTCTAAATGCAGAGAGTAGGAAAGAAGACTAAAAACCACCGATCTGACCTTTCAATTTCACCAGGAAGGAGGAAAAGGAGTGAGACCCTGTCTCAAAAAAAAAAAAGGAAGAAAGAAAGAAAATAAGGTCGATGAAACCCTAGCAAGACTGATGAAGGAACAGCAGGAAATACAAAGCTGGCCAGTAGCAGAAGGGAAGCAGTCACTGAAGATCCTACAGATACCCATGTAACACGGGGTACTCCAAACACCTCACCAGGGAATCTGTACACTCAGACAGAACGAAGTCTGGAAAACTTGGTTGGCAACGTGACCTGAGAAGAAGTGGGCAGGCAATGCCCCTAATCTAGCAGATAAAAGGAATCTATGTTAGGCCTTTCCCATGGCCATGCTCCATTCCCACGGAGGGTCCAGCTCTTCTGGAAGCCCAGGAGTCTGCATGCTTTACTTCCAAAATGCTCAATGTTCATCTAAATGAATAAAGCTCTCGGTGAGGAGGGCGGGGTGGGCGCCTGTTGCCAGGGCGGCGCTGGGGAACCCTGATGGCTGTTGAAGCTGTGCAGGGGAGCTTTGTATCCCTTTGGCCCCGTCGTCACCGAAGTCATCATCACCATCACCAGGAGCAGTAGCAGCACTGTTATCTGCGGCCTCGTGTATACCTGGCAGTTGCTGTAGCACTGACCCACACTTCCAGCCCCGGCCTTTGTTAATGTAAATGTTTGAGATTTCCCATAATAAAATATTTTCATAAAAAGAAAAGTCAGACCATAACATTACTCTCTGCAAAACCTTGCCCCACTGCACAGCTGCTCTGAACAGCGCCTGGCCTGTCACCTCCTGGTACCCGCCCTGTCCCCAGGACTCCTCTGTGCCTCACCCCAGGACTTTGAAGCTGCGGCACCCAGTGCCCCAAGCGCTGGTTCTTCAGCGCTCTGGACCCTCTTGTGTGAAGATGTCCCCTTGACAGCAAGAGCTTCCCAGGGTCCCAAACACTGCAACCCACGATGCATCACGGGCCCCTCTCCCTCCTGCTTTCCTTGGGTGGCTGCTTTCTTATCAGTTGGCTGCGTCTTCCCGCAAAGCTGCAGCGGGGCAGAGCGCACAGCTGCATCCCCTGTCAGCCCTGCACCTGGCGCACAGCAGGCCCTGGTGAATGCTTGGGAGGCCTGGCCTCTCCGCGGTGCTGAGAGCTCCCCATTTTCCACGCAGACCCCCCCACCTGCCCCCACGCGGGCGTCCACTCTACTCGGGCGCCCTCCGCAGAGGCTCAGGTCCCCCTGCAGGGTGCGGGGAGATGCGGGCCACGGGCGCCCTCAAGGTGACTTTGGACCCAGTCTGTGCAGGGGTGCGGGGACCCCGCCCTCTGCGCGCCACGGTGGCGCAGGGGACCCGGCGTGGGGTGCGGGGCCGCGGAGCCTCCGCCTCTGGGCTGTTCCTGCCTCGGCCTCCCACTCCCCGTGCCCCGCACCCCGAGCTCCGCGCCCCGCACCCCGAGCCTGGCGCTGAGGAGCCGCTCGGCCAGGCGGGGGCGGCGCGGGGCGGCGCGGGGCGGGCGGCGCGGAGCCGAGCAGAGCCGAGCATGAGCCGCCGGCGGCGCGCGTGGCGGGGTCCGGCTCGGCAAGGGCGGCGGGGGCGCGGCGCGGGCCGGGACCGAGGTAGGCGCGGGGCGCGGGGTCGCGTGGCGCGGGGAGCTGGGTGCGGGGCGCGCGGGCTGCGTGGCACGGGGAGCTGGATGCAGGGCGCGAGCTGCAAGGCGCGGGGTCTGGGGCGCGCGTGGCAGGGTCCGGGGTAGGTTGTCCCGTACGCGGACTCGGGTGGAAGTTTCCATCCCCACTCGTCCCGGGCCTGCTTTGGTGTTGAGGACCCGGGCCCACGCCATCTGGGGCTGTGCAGAAGCGAGCTCTTCACCCAGGCCGGGCAGGGGCAGCGGGCACCAGGCATGTTTGTTTGTGGGGTGCAGAGATCCCTGCCCCTGTGTTTCCAGCCTCGCTCCCTGCTCAGGGAAGTGACCCCCTCGTTCCCCCTCAACGTGGGTGCGAGAAGGACCTGGTGGCTGCGTCTCCACGTGGTGTCCTCCAGGAGGTGTCCCCCAGACCCTCTGCCTACCTCGGTCCAGCCAGCCTGCCCTGCACCTGGACCATCGCTGGGTCCGGGTCCAAGCAGAGCAGTAGCCCCTAGGTCTTGGCAGCCACCTGTCATGCAGGACTGCCAGCCTGCAGGCCCCAGACTTGGTTTCCCCATCATTGCCATGGCCCTGGAGGTCCTGGGGCTTCCTGCGGTGTTTCCACAGTAACACCGCGGTGATGCTGCTGTGGCACCTCCGGACCCTGTCCCAGGAGGAGGAGCCCAGAGTGGGAGGTCGTGGGCCTTTGGGCACAGGGGCATGGGTGGAACCTTGGAGACTGTGGCCTAGTGGGGCTGGGGTCCTGCCTGAGTGTAGTGGGCAGGCTGTGGGTGGTGTGAAACCTGCTGGTGTGCACAGGTGAGCAGGTGTCCCCAGGTGTCCCCTGCCCGAGAGCCAGCAGCCAGGCTGTTTTTCTCTGGGAGGTGTCTTGGAGCTGCCAGCCTCA